>VWYP01017307.1:215213-255378 GCA_013400435.1 Pycnonotus jocosus | reverse complement strand
ACCCCGGGGCGCTCGGCTCTGCGGCGGCGTTACGGACACGCTGTGACCCATGGTCACGGCTGGATGTGGAATGACGTGGGGCACACACCACCTGTTGGCTCTGGACACTTGCTGCTTTCGTTCTTTGGCACTTTCTTCTCGTCCTCTTTTGATTTTGATGGGGATGTTGTGGGAGTTTAGATTCTGAAATACTGATAATCATGGGATCATTGAACCATAAAATCATCAAGGTTGGAAGAGACCTTTAAGATCAACAAGTCCAGCCATCAATCCAGCACTCTCACCCCTAGACCATAGGGAAGAAAATTTTCTGACATGTAATCTGAATCTCACCTGCCTCAGCTTGAGGCCGTTGTCCTCTAGGCTCCTCACTGCAGAGACCTCACTACAACCTCCTGTCAGGTAATTGTAGAGAGCGATTAGGTCCCCTCTAAATCTCCTCTAGACTCAGTAAATCCAGCTCCCTCAGCCATTTCTTGTAAGACATGTTTTCTAAAAGACACTTTTTGAGATGGTTTGCCCCCAGTGATATTAATTCTACATCTTTATATACATGCCTTAAGAGATAGGCTGTAATTGTACAGTTCTACACTGCATTTTCCACTGCAGCTTTCCCTGGATCAGGCAAATGCCACTCTTTATTCAGTGGATGAGTCTGGAACATCAATGAATAGTGCCAGCTTTTATTGTGGCCCCTTTTTGATATTGGCTGCACAAGATAACAAATGATGAGCCAGATAAAAACCTCCAAGAAAAAGGAGTTGACCATGACTGGGAGAATGAAGTTTGGTCTCTGCTTTGCTACGGAATTAGTATTTAATTATGGGTCAGTCAGTAAATCAAACACCACAAGTAATCCTCATCTGTTTGTTAATCATTGCGCATGACTGCTCTGGGCTAGAAATCAGTTCAGGCATCTGCAAACTCAAATGCCTCACATTAGAGAAACTCATGCATGAGACATCTATTAACAGGTGCTTTTGGAAACAACCCTCCTAATCTTTCCCTACTGTCAAATGAAGATGACTCTGCTCTTCTTCCTGGGGATGTTGCAAAGATAAATCATTATAAAACACACTTAAGGAAGTACTTAGTACACATTGGGCAGTAAATCTCTAGAATTTGCAAGAGGCTGCAAGGCAGATGGTATCAACAGGTTCAAAAGGGATTAGATACATTCTCAAGGAAACCCCCCATAAATGTATTCCCTAACATCATAGACACAACAGCTGCGGAGGCTGGGGAGAAAGGACGGCAGGAAATGCCTGGGCTCATGCCCTCCCCCTAAACATCAACACCACTGGGAGAAAGAGGACAGCGGGCTGACCCCAGAGGGCATTTCTGTTTGTAAAGCTGTGAAGGAAAGTCCAGACACTGACAGAAGCTGAAGTAGTACCTGCTCTCTTGATACCGTGTATTGAAAAAACTACAGTGGATACTTTGCGCAATTACATGTATCAGGAGATAAGTCTACATGCACAATACCACCTGCTTTTGTCCTAACTGTGACCAAAGACTGAGGGTGACTTGTTGCTCATTTTTCCCCACTGCATTTAAAGCTTTTTAAAATATGTTTTAACATATTAAGGCATTTCAGCATCTGAAACTTCACAAGGATAGACTCAGACTCACCTTTCAGTAAAACAAGAAAAAGTGGGCTCTTCAAGTGATTTGAAGACCTAGAAAGTTGCTTTTGCTACTAGGAGAAGCTATAGAAGCTAGATTCAGTCTTTTCTTCCTTCACATTATTACTCTTACTGAGTTTGAGATATTTATCTCGAATTCAGAGAGCCATGCAGTTTAGAAGCATCAACAAGTATCAGTTTATTGAGCAGGAAAATCAGTGGGACTGCAGTGAAATACATACAGGCTAATTTAATAAATTAAATTTCTTAAATAAATAAACTCATAGTTTTTTGTTTCTTATTCCTCACTCAGCTGATCACAACAACCTAGGCTGAGGTTTAAGGACAATAAAAGCACTCCCTGTACAAATGACCAGAGCATTTCCAGTCCTGCAGCACACCCTACAGCTGCTCTTTAGACAAGGAGATGCTTCCATGAAAGCAGAACTCCAACACTGTCCTCTAAGACCCTGAGCTTGGAAACAGCCTGACTTTCTCAGGCACTGCTTTTTCCTTTACTGCCAAGTCCTTTACCTCGAGAAGAGAAAGTACCTTTTTGTAATTAAAGGGGTTTTAGGAACTTTAAACAATTACACAAGTAATATAAAATGTCACTAAACTTTAGCTCACCCTACTTAAAAATTTAAAAGATTAACAAAAGAAAAAGAATAAAGGTGAAAACTTATTTTTATCACATCAGGTTACATAGAGAGGTGTTTTCAAACCAAATATTATGCTGATGAAACCAAGATAAATCAATAATCTTTGAGATCACTGTTAACTCTGTTTATCATGGATAGTAGTTACCCTTTAAAAATAACTTTTAAAATACTTATTTTATTATAAATCTCTGATTTTCTGAAATGCCAGAGGAAATACTGAATCACCAATCAAGATGACAGCTTAAGACTTATGAATTTCCTCCTAGGGAAAGTATGACCTTGACTGCAGCAGGTTGCTTCCAAGCACCAGACATCTGAGCCACTTGAAGCCAACTTTATTTCCAGTTACAGGGGAAGTCCACAAGCTGTTTCACCTAATACTCACAGAACAGTCACTAAGGTAATGACCCAAGGCTATTGTTCTGGACTGTGATAATCTTGTCTCCTTATTTAACTTTATTAGGCATCATCACTCTTCTTATTTACACTATGACAGAAATGTATCTTGTAGCTGATTATGACACAGAGATTTTACAGAAACTGCAGAGGTTTGAAAATGCATTAGTACTAAATTTGCTGTCTCTCAAGCTGGCCATGGTAACTAAGGCAACCCATTTTAAAGGTGGGGAGTTATGAGAAACTGCCAACGCTTTTTAACTACAGAGAACGTGCAAAGGAATTAACCTGAAGAATTAACTGAAGCACATACCAACAAGCTATCAAAGGGTTTACTGAAGATGACTTTCAACTTAACTTTCTTGTGGCTTCAGGGTTTGTGACCACTGTGAAATTCCCTGTTTAATGTTAGCAAATGTTAGAGGTGCAGTATGTCTTTTTTTCTGTGCCTCATAGCAAAATATAAAACACTTATGTAAGACTAAAACCTTACTACTTGTGTTAACAGGATGACTTCTGTATCATGACCTGATTAAAGCTATTGCCCCTTTTGGCACTCCCAGTCACTTGGCAAAGCATTTTTATTTAGCTTCCTCTGGTTTCATGCTCTCCATCCACGCAGTGTTCACCCGTCAAGCAAAGCTGAATCCAGACTCTGCCTGTCATAGGACAAAAGCCTTGTATCTACTCCTGCTGTCTGTGCTCAGGCAAATCTGGAGTGCATTTCTCCAGAGAAAGTTGATGGTTCTGTCCAGAAATTAAATCTGAGTTGGGCAACTCAAAAGACTCTGGGTTACATTGCTCAGCCAGAGATATTATTCTGCTTGGATATTTGTAATTTGGTCATGAGAATAATTATGTATCTATGTCCTCATTTGGGGATCATCGCATTGTCAGAAAAAAAATACAAATCCAGGACTAATTGGTATTATATATAAATACGGTCTGGACTGGCAAAGTTAATGGATCTCTTAAAAATAATTGTAAGCAGAACATTGCAAATCCTGGCTTTCATTTGGAATATGTGCAAAGCCAGTCTGGGAGTACATGACCCTTGCTTTAAGGGCTCTGCTCCACTCCCCATACTGTGCCTCCTGTCTGCCTGGCTGATGGCTCCTCACTTTGTACAGCGAGCAGTAGAGAGGCACTGAAGAGCTGGGACTTTTTGTCAAGATAACAAAGCCAGTAACAGCAATTTATTTCACATATCTATTTGTTCTTTTACAGCAGATTCATTAATGCAAGGGCTATGCAGGAGGATGCAGTGTCCACCACAGGAGGTAAGAATGTGGTGTGGCCCACAGCCCCTTGCCAGCCTTGCCCCTCTTCCCAGCAAATCCCACACTGCCCTGGCACTGGGCAGCAGGGTTAGCAAAACACTGAGAAAAGCTGTGCCTTGTATATAAACAAATTATGTAACTGCAGAGGTGAGGCACAAGTACATGAAAGAATACAAGCACAAGATATGATGGCATCAAAGAGAGGGAAAAATAAACTTCCCTTACAGTGAGGAGGGCTTTATCCTGTGCTGCTGGAGGTGGTCTTCGAGTTGGAGCTGTCACTTCCCTGGCTCTGGGTACCACTCAGATTTTCAAACAAGGCTCGTGAGCACACCTTGGTGTCATTCTGGAGCTAGCACTGGCCATGGGCAGCTGGTGCCACCTGCTGAACATTACAGCATTTATAATCTGGATTGAGGAAAAACAAATTCCCACCAGAAAAGTAAAATCTTGCTGAAATTAGACTATATTTTACACACAGAAGAATCAGCACAGAGCTGCAATGAGCCTGAGACCATTCAGTTTATTTTTTAAAGTCTTTGCCAAGTACAACTTCTATTATTGTACTGTATATTTCAATCTCAGAAGCAAAGCCTGTTAAATCTATTTGGTTTAAATTTTGCCATTGTTATAACATTAATTTATCCAATTTTTCTGTTTGAACAATTGTTTCTGCAACAGGATTTGTGAGCACAATATGCAATGTCTTTGGTCTAAAATTAGCACAACACATTTCTTGGAGGATAAAACATTTTATAGATTTTGTTGTCAGTGAAAGGCAAACAAGAAAACCCTAGGAAAAAAAATATTTTCCCATCCTTTTAAATCCTTCTTGATTCTGCTGAGTGAAAGAGCTTGCTGGTACAGGCTACTGACAGATATTAGGCTATAAAAATTGCCTTTCAAGTGCATGATGAATTTCCAGAACAATGTTATTAATAATCTACAGCTGAGTCTCTAATCTGTACAATTTAGATTCTGCTGTTTCAAGTGCTTAAAGAACTTGACTGAACTCACAAAAACATCTTAAAGGAATTTGAGCGCTCAGCCCTCATGAAACACATTGAAAGTGCATCTTGTTCAGCTGGCACCTTCCACTTGGAGTGAGACAGTACAAAGCTGTTTCTCAATAAACAACCTTATGGCTCTTCACAACCACTTGAAAGGAGGTTGTAGCAAGGTGGGTATTTGTCTCCTATAATAAGTGACAAGATGAGAGGCAAGGGCAAGTTGTGCCAGGGGAGCTTTAAAACTTTTTTAGGAAAATTTTCTTCACTGACAGGGTTCCCAAGCACTGCAACAGGCTGCCCAGGGAAGTGGCTGAGTCACCATCCATGGAGGAGTTTAAAAGATGTGTAGACATGGCACTTTGGGATATGGTTAGTGGTGGGCTCAGCAGCACTGGGTTACTGATTGGACTTGATGATCCTAGAGGTCTTTTCCGACCCTAAAGGATTTTATGATTCTATGCTTTACCTAATAACATCATCCCTCTTCCACTGGTGTTTTTACACTCAGGCTTTGAAGAAGTAATGGATACATTAACTGCTACTTTTCTTCCCAGATTGAAAGGAGAGAGGTAAAACCTGACACTTTCTGCTNGTGGCACTTTGGGATATGGTTAGTGCTGGGCTCAGCAGCATTGGGTTACTGATTGGACTTGATGATCCTAGAGGTCTTTTCCGACCCTAAAGGATTTTATGATTCTATGCTTTACCTAATAACATCATCTCTCTTCCACTGGTGTTTTTACACTGAGGCTTTGAAGAAGTAATGGATACATTAACTGCTACTTTTCTTCCCAGATTGAAAGGAGAGAGGTAAAACCTGACACTTTCTGCTCCTCTCTGTGTTCTGCAGGACTCAGACATAACAGCACCTTTAAAGTGCATTGAAAGTTCAGATTTGCCAGAGGACTCTCCATGTCTGTGGTCTGTGCTTGACTCAGCAAGGGACACAGATCACATTCAGACCTACAGAGTAACAGTGGGGGCAGTGAATGTGAAACTGTGAGGAATGCTGTTCCCAGTTTTGCCCGCTCAACATCCCTTCGTAATGGATCTTGACACAGGAACATCCTGCCTGCCATCTCCCACTTGGAGTGTGGGCTGCCAAGGACAGCACAGGCACAGTTTGCAATGGCACACCAGGCTGGCACAGGGCTGGGAATCCACTCAAAAGCCTCTTTCCTTGAGCCAACTTACTGCAGAAGAGCAATGACAACATCTTGCCTCTCTGTGAGTCTGCACCTCCCAGCTCCTGCTGAGTTTCTGCTTAGTGAGTTTAGCCTTTTCAGCTGACTGTACCAAACTCAGGGTGTAGTTACAAAGTCCTCCACAGCACTGGGAACGAGTAAAAGAGTATCTTGGACCTCATTTTATGAAGAGTTTTTCCCTCTGCACCTGCTCCAGCTCATTGCTGGCAAGTAGCAGCCCACATAGAGAGCAGACTAGCAGCAAAGGCAATATTCATCCAAAGGTTATTTTAAAAATCTTGGAAAGTTTGAATAACCTCCCCAAGATTCCTTCATTTGGGGAAAATCCTGATCCACATCCCAGATACTATCTCTTCAGCAGTGAGCATGCTGAACTACAAGGCCTCCAGGGTCTTGTACAGCTGTTCCTACGATCTTCTAGTGGCCTCTGCTGGCCAGGACTGAGATCCCGGCATCTGTTCAAGCGTCAGCTGCCTGGAATCCAGCTAAGATTTACATAGATATTTTATTGGTGACAGCAGCAGGACAACATCACCAGGATTGTATTAATCAGTAGCAGAAAGTTCTCACTGGACATCACTGTTCCACTATAGCTGATTGTTTTAGACTTAAAATATTTATGGGAAAAAAAAAAAAAAAGTCTTGATGGGCAAAAATGAAAATCACTGAAGACAAATTTTGGATGTGATTGTTGCCTTTGGATTTGAAACTGCCATCTGTTAAACCTTCAGCTTTGTGTGGTGTTGAAGGAATAGCCCAAAAGAAGACAAACTGGGAGTGTGCATGGCTAGGAGTGATTTACTTTTCCAAGAGCAGCATTTTTATGGTAAAAGTGTGAACAGAAGTACTCTCAAAAGATATGGAAAATATCATTCTGCTTACTCAGCACTTCAGCTGAGAGATCTTGCAAAAAAAAAAAAAAAGCATAAAGCATATGTCTGCTGTTTTCTGAACATCAGAAAAATAGAGCTGCTTTCCTGGTGTTTTCCCTTAGTGAAAAGCCAGTTTTCCAGCCTCTATTTTACTTTTCTAGGGAGTATAAATTCAGTGCAGCTAGAAGAATATAAAGTTATCATTATAAACAGGCATTTTCCTCTTTTGTTCTCTGTGGGAATATGGTGGTCTTTCACTGAAGGGTTTATCTTTCAGAGGTATCATAGCTTCAGGTTCTTTTACTTACCTTCCAATCAGTTTCCATTCTTTTACAGGCTTGACTCCACTAGTTGCCTACAGAAAAGCCTTTTGATACAGAAAAGAGAAAGGTTACTTATTTTGTAAAAAATTAACGATAATAAAATCTCCACCTCTTCTGCTCAAAAGAATTCCTACAAAATTTGGGTTTCATATACTATAAATAAAACCCAATAAAGTCATGATTCATTTCAAACTGGAAACAGAACAGTAGCACTAATCCGTCTCTTTGTCCAAGTTTTCTTACATCGTTTCTTCTTCTTGCAAAGAAATTAGCTTAGAACCCCCTTTTTTTTCCCAGTTCCTGTATTTGTTTTTAATGTGTTTCTTACTATTAAATCTTTTGTTCAGAGGAGCAGGCAAAGGCCCTGGACTTAATTATCTCCTTCAAAACTGTTCAGCTTTTCAAGCAGTTCTGTGTGATTTTGGTTGGCATTTTTCAATAATATTTTTTTCCTACAGCGAATTCAAGTCAGACCTAAGTGCAGAAAACACATCCACTGGAGGGCAGGCCTGAATCTGGCAGAATGTGCTGAAAAGGCCTAGAAGGAAAGATACCAAAGTTACATTTTGCTGAATGAAATCTGTCATAAATCAATCAGGACTGGGCAACGAGGAACTAAGAGAAGGTCTTTTTTCTGAATAGATTCATGACTACAAATTTATAGCCTATAAAACTGGCTCCAGTAAGAGTTCATGACTAATAAGAAGGGCCCTGAATGAAGCTTCTGACATTGACTAAAATGAAAATAAATCTAACATGAGAAATACTATTTGAAGTCAGCAAATCTCAACAGGACTGATCCACAGGTGCTGATCAGACAACACTACTGCAATCAGTGGAGCTGAATTCCAGGCCTGAGCTTGGCCCATGGGCTCCCTGTGTTCCCATGGCAGCAGTGCCCTCCAGCAGGACTTGTGATCTGAGCTCTCTGGGGTGGAAGGTGCCTCCTGGGAGGTCCTTTCCATGCTGTGCAGGCAATCCAGAGGCACATGGGATGTGCACAGGATGAAGTGGTGTCTGGCTCCACCTCATGCTCACAGCCAGACCAGCCCCTGGTCATGCCCAGGAAAGAACTGCTCTGGGTGGGCACCTGATGTCCACTCTCTGGAGGTGCAATCTGTGCACTGTTTAGTGCCAGGTCCCCTACTTCCATGGAGGTGGCTGTGCCTCAGAGTTAATTACATGTGACTGGAGCAAGTACTTCATGCAGTACTTGTTTCTAGCAAGGACTCCGTTTGGCTCAGCAGTTTGAGATATTAAACTTTTGACATTTTAGACATAATTTTTGACTTCGAGTGCTATCAAAATCATAACAAAAGAAAAGAGTTTATTTCAGTGGCAGCTGATGATCCCATATTTAATGTGGTCTGACTTTATCAACCCCTGGTTTTCTCTCAGACAAACTGAAAACTCAGTTTTCTTTTTGCAGTTTTCATGGGAGCACATTAAATGAACTTCCTTTCATCAGTGACTCACTCTCAAAAAGGCTATTTCACAAATAGTATCTCCATTCCGAAGGAAACAAGCTGTTCCCTCTTACATTACTCAAGTAGCTGCAGACAAACTAAAATACATTAAGTTAAAAGATTTCAAAATGCATTAGAAACACAGCTCAGAGACAGTCAGCTTTATTTCAAGTAGTTTTCTGATGTAATTGCTGCCCTTTAATGAAATCAATCAAGACAAATATTAAAACCAACTAGAAATTCTTGGGGCCTGGCTGGAGACACTTTACAACCCATGGAGTCTCTAAGTTCACAGACGTCTCATAGTATTTAATAGTGGTCACACAAAATATTTAGAGCCTATTTTAATCAGAATCAGGATATAAATCAGAACAACTCCAGTCTGAGATTGCTAAAAGCCAGTGAGATATCTGTTAAAGTCAACAGCTGCATTTACACAAATTAGAATGTTTCCTATAATGTGAATTAAAGTCTTACCTGGAGACGTGAATAAAGCGATGATATAGGTGCTTTTATTATTAATAACTATGGATGTGTTTAGAGCTGAGCTGCTGCTGCTAATTTCATCAAAGAAAGCACACCAAAGAATTCCTCAAACAAACAGTTAAATCCTCAAATAAACAGTTGAAAATATGTTATCTTGAAGGCATGGGTCTGAGAAAGCCAGGCTTTTTCCAGAAGAAAACCAGAAGTATAATCATATTTTTAAACAAAGATAAAAGAGAGAGATTTTATAAAAATACAAAATATCTCCCTGGCAGTGTGTAGTATAACACAAGAAAATGCAAAACTGGCATGTTACATGTCAGTCACAGGAAGAATGTGTTTGAAAAAGACTCTTCTGGGGAATATTTGTAAAAGGCAACACTCCTTAAAGCATTTAGAGGTGCAAGTGACTGGGAATTTTTCTAGCTGAAGGACAATCCAAGAAGCTCTCTAAGATCTGATTACCATGGGCGAAATCAAAGGACCAGTAATTCCAGTATTGCACTGAGTGATAAAAATCCCCAACATTATTAGGGTCTTCTCTATGGATCTCCAAGATTGTTCTAGTGCTGGTAGTATAAGAATTTACCCCAGGTATATTATCTGTAAATAGGCCTTCCAAGAGTGTTCCATGCCAAGGAACACTTGTATTTCTGACACTGTTTCTGTCACATATTGCAAGTGCAACAAATACTCAAAGGGAACAAGGTAAGAGGTAGGCAAATGTTGAAATTACAAAACCAAACTAGAGTCTGAACATATGGAAGACTTTCCAGTGCCAAGCAATGTATAAATGATTTTAGGTTGAGCTGAGTTCTGCCTGCAGATTAAACAAATACAGCTCGTGTAAATAGTTATTTTTGTCTCTGTGTCATTGTGTCTGGATTTCTTTATTTTCAGAGGCCTGAAATCAGATTGCAAACATCACCTCCTCACATTTGCATATTTTAACAGAGACAGACTTGTATGTATTCCCTTGTCTAAATGATAAGGTACTGTCACAACCTCTTGCATGGTCAATGTTCAGTCTTATCCAGTAACTTCTGCATAAAGCCAAAAAATCCAATGATCAAACACAGGCAACTTTTTCCATCACAGATGCTCCCTTTTGGTTTTCTTTATGAACATTTTATCAGACTTGAAATGTTCTGATTTGATGAAGAGACCCTTTGTGAATATATTTTTCATGTGGGCCAATCTTGTGGTCTTTGTGCTTGCTTCATCCTTTTGGGAAGCATTTTATTCCACTATCTATCCCCCCCTACCTTGAATATTTGCTTTAATCTAATACATAAACTCCACCTCAGCAGTGACATTCAATTGTACATCAATCTCCAACTCCTGCAACAGACATTCACTTCAATAATTATCATAAGCACAGCAGTAATTTATTACTTCTTTCCTCAGAGTACAAGGATAGTTTTACTTCTCCCATGTGAGATGTCAGCAGTACACAGAGTGGGGAATTCTGATGTCTTTCAAGGTACTTACAAAATTCTGTCACCATGTTTTGCTAAAAAAGGAGATTTTCACTGTGATGTGCTATATTTACAAGAGAGCAGATAGGATTGTTGTGCTTTTCCACTTTCTCCTCCCTGATATTTTCCACGCTTTTTGGTTATTTTTAGAGTGATTAGTATAAATTAGTAATGTTGCTCTGTCCCCTTGGGAGTCTAGAACACTCCAGAGCAATAAGAGCAAACAACCTGTGGGGTCTGAGAGACTGAAATGAGGACTGTCCATAATCAGCAAGCTGCTGTAATGCCTGAGATTAAAGATTCCTTTGTTTGCATTCTGGCAGAGCTCCCACACTCAGATCTATGAAGATATTTGGATATTTCATTGCCAGGGGCATCAGAGGGAGATAGGACTTGAATTCTTTGCCATCTGCTCCCTCAGTGATTTGAAGCAGCATATGATGCCATCATAAACACACAAGATTTAACAGAGAACATTTAGTAGCATTTAACAGCAGAACAAAGCAAAAGCTTTAGGTCGGAAGCAGGCTATTGTCAAGCCCCCTCTGTGTAATTCCAACCTAGCAGGATGAAGTGATCTCTCAGGAACAAAGTTCTAGTCTATCACCTTAAATATAGGACTGTGTCCATGGCAAGTGTTTAATGCAGTGAGAATCATCCAGATCTGAAAGGGCTAATGCTAACGGCATCGATGCCAGTGACACAATGCCTTTTGTTTTCCGCCAAGGCACATCAGAACTGAAACTCAGAACTTCTGAAGATACTTCAATATGTGGCTTTTGCAAAGCTAACTTTCCTTTTATCTGTCTGTTGGTATAAACAGTCTTCTAAATAATATATCAGGATAATGTATCCAATAATGACTAGAAATGCCCACAATTATCAAGATGTGACCAGGAACTTGTGACCAACACAGTGTTAGAGTCTCCACAGGAAATGGCAGAAAAGTAGTTTTAATGTTAATAGAGATCATGTTGTTTACAGTTTATTTCTTATAGAGGTGTTCTGCTGAAGTTTCCTCGAGGGCTGCTACTCCCTTACTGCACTTTCTTTGGACCAGAAAGCACTGAGGATGACAGCCAGTATTCTCAAACAACACTGACAGACAGAAAGAATCTATATATGTAAACATGGTTGCTCTTCAGAGGCTCATTTATTCCCATAAAAATGGCCTCTGATCCTAAACCATGAAGTGGCTGAAGCTTCATCTTTATTGATACTAGAGAAATACCAGTTTTAGGATATCAGCAGTAACAGTAACAGTGTCTGGTGTTGTTATAAATAACTCATTTGCAGATGATTAAGCAATACATCTTTTGATATAAATTAAATCAAGATTCTAGCTTTCACAATTTCAGAAAAGGCTTTAAAACACACTTGGAGCAGAACCTGCAGCTCAGAAACCAGAAGTAAAAGAGAAAGAAGTGCAGAATTGGTTAAATATAATTCCAGTATTCTGGATATCTGACTTGAGCTTTAAGTGTCTGTGTTTGGCATTACTGAGCACATTAGCAGCAGTTTTGCCTAGCACTGAAAATAAGTGAACCTCTTGTTCCCTCACTTTCTAAATGTGAACTATACCAACACACTGGAAATTTATATGTTCTCCAGAGGGCTGGATCAGTTTGCATCAGCTGAACCTTCATGGTGATACCCAGGGGTGCTCTTTCAAACATCTTCTCTCTTTTCCTGCTGGTTAATCAAGTAATCAGGATCACTCATTATGTATGTTATTAGTCAGTGTTAACTTTTAATTCTGAAGAACCAGAGTTGCACTCCAAAATGCAGGAGTCTTCAAGCATGTGTCTTCTAAGGTGGGATGTCTGACTGCACCACAGAAAAGCTGCCCATTCTAGTTTCAACCAAGGTTGATTTAAACTTGAGCACCATAAGCCTTGGATGCTGGACACTGATGTTCATGACCAGTCTGCACTGAAGCCCATCTTTGTTACTACCAGGATTGGAACTGTACAGTTAGCTTGGATCACTCCTCTCAGCAAGTGTGTGAATATCAGTACCATGAATAGAAGCTCACAGCTTCTATATCACCTGCTTTTAGCAAGGCAAGAATATAATTACACTTATTTAAGTGGCAGTAAAATGATGGGTGATGCACCAGGAACAGCACTGAAATTGCCCTGGTTCCATAAACCACTATTTCCAGTGGCACAGATTAAAAAAGGAAGGCTGCAGACAGGAAAACCTTGCTGGGTTAGGAACTCAGCACTATGGGGAAGGTTTGAAAGACAACTCATCAGTAGGATCTTCAGCATTTTCCAGGAGGAAAGATCCATAGAGGAAGGGTTCATCCAAGCAGCCTGACAGGTGCTTGCAGGAGGGATAAATGAATGACCAAAGTGGATTTTGCTGTCATGGCAGACACAGCTGCTTTGTTCCCTTTCAGCTGTCCTACAGTGTTACTAAATAGCTACTGCAAATGATGCTGTGTTTAAGCAGGGGATGGGAATACTCCTCATGTTGACATGGAGGGTTTATTAGCAGGAAGAGCCAAACTTCAGAAATCTGAGATTCTCAGATCTATATCCTACACAAGGAATCAGAAGTTTTCAGTCACTAGCTGTAATGGTGGACATGGTTCATCAAGACTTTGCAGCATCCTGAGTTTTCCTGTACCAATGTGGAAAATAACTATCTGTGATTGCTGACAGTACCTGCACAGGGACATCTGTTCCTGCTGTGTCACCAGAAGTAGGAAGGAGGTTGAAATGTGATGCTGCCTGCAGGGAAAGGTACTTCAGAGGCAGGGAAGCAAAAAGAGAATTGCTTGAAAGCAATTCTCTCTTGATACTTGATGTCCATTTTCAAGATAACATACAGAGAACTAATCATGCAAATCCAAACTCAAGGGAAATAAGCCTTGTTTTCTTCATCTGGTGCTCTGAAATTCAGCCAGTAACACATACAGCCAAAATCCCTGAGGTGACACAGGGCATTGTTGTTTTGCAGGCAATGCATATTGGATTACCAGAGACTCCACACTGTGAAATTATTATAAACCAGTAATTAGTTGGTGATGGTGATAATTTGGTTCAGAATTCTGAAGCCAGATAAAATGAACTGATTAAAAATAATGCACTGCTAACTCGGTCTCTTGTGCAATTAAAAACTCAGAGAAGCTGACTGAAGTATTTAGAAACATAAGGAAAAATGTAACCATTTAAAAATGTGCTCAGCTAACAATAGGTTTGGGTTTTGAACTGGAAATTTTGTTTCTTTAAAGGCAGAAGGACATGGCATTGCTCTTCACCTTGGAGAGGTTTCACTCACATTAACACAATTTAACCTTTGGATGGTAAAACATGAACATGCTGGAACTAAACAGTGCCTGGCACAAGTGAGAAGCTCATCAGAAGATGTTTTCTGATGTACCAGTGCTTTGGAAAAATACTTCCTGTAGGTGTTCTGAAATCACCTGGAGTTTTTCAGGAGCTGCTTGATTTAATTTTCAAGTCCCTGCTGTGGTCATACAGACATTATCTGGTAGGTCCCTCACAACCAATTACCTTCTGCAGGTGTTAAGTGGTAAAGATAGCCCTGTCAGATGTGCATGGCTTTTTTTTTTTTTTTAATTTTTTTTTTCCAAATTCAGCTTTCTTGGAGGACACAGAGGAACACAGCCAACAAAAGGATGGCTCAGTACAGCAATATTTATGGGAGACTTCTGACCAATTCCAGGTTTGGGGAAATGACAACTTATTTGAGAGGTCCATAAAAATGAAGACTCAGAAGGCAATTTTGACCAAGTCCTTCACTCTGCATTTCTGGGAATGACAGGAGGTCCTTCTGACCAACTCAAGAGACCCTGGCACTGACAATCTCCCAAATGAGAAGGCCCAGAGAAGGATTGTGTGACTGTAGCTCTGCACTCCTGATGGTTCTCCAGGCCTTACACCAAAACAGCTACCACTGACAACCACACTTTGGCAGCAGGCAGAGCTGGAGGATGCCAAGGAGGTTGCTCAAACTGGAAGAGCTGATTCCACACCAGACCAAACAGTGGCAGACACTGGTCATGGCTTAGAATTCCTCTCTGAAGGCTTTTTATACTTCAGGAAAAAAATCCCAAAGCAACAAAAATATTTTGGGAAGGCTGTCTTATCAAGCTGCATTTGCTTAAAGAAAAGAACTTATTCCAAGCAACCAGTGCTGGTACCCAGTGCTCATACAGACTAAGAGCAGGAGAAGCAGAAAACAAAGGAGAAAAACACCCATTTTTTAAACCAATTCTGCTTAAAAGAACTTCTATACAAAACCTAGGTACATCAGTGACAGCTGTGATTTTCAAAGATCACAGAAGCCCTCATATGGGCTGTTTGGTGTCTCTAAAGGAACCATAAGAATTATGCACTCACAGATTGCAGAGAAGAAATTCAGCCACACTTGTACAGAGAGATGTCCTTATTCTTTACTTTTATCCAGCCTCCTAAGGAAATGACACAATTTGCATATCACCCAATAAATGATAAACTTGCCTGCTGTTTTCAACTAAACAGAAAGAGCAGGAGAGACCTCAGCAAGAGCTAAAGTTCTTCATGGTTAAACAGGTGGAGAGAAGCATTTGAGGTGTTTCCATAAGGCAAAGGATGCAGTGTGAGCATAGACCTGTGCAGAAAAAAAGACCAGAAGACAAAAACCCGTTCAATTGGACCTTGGAATAACTGAACCTTGCATTAGAAATTCAAAGGTAACAAGGTTTCTTTAGTTTATGAAATATTCCTATGAGCTGAGAATATAATTTCACCCATTTCTTTACACCAGACACACTGCTGTTTTTCTCCCAGACTTCTTACAAAATAGAATTAATTTACATTTTAAAGACCTTGATGGGTTTTCTCATCATGGAATAATGTGAGATTAATAATCCTGTTTCTGAGCATGGATCATTTCCACAGTAACATTTCCTTATGTTTTAAAATGCACCTTTTATTTGATTTAGAGGTTAGTGCTAATTTATGTATTAAGAGGGAGAAAAGCTGAAGAGTGAGTCAGTGTTTATTAACCTTGCTAATAGGACAGGCTTTTTCAGGCAAACTGGATATATCTTAATCAGTAAAATGGTTGTACTGTCATTTAGCCAATTAATCCTTTCCAAACAAGGGAAGCAGTAGCAATTTTACTTGCAGTGAATGGAAATAAACTTGTCTGCACATTCTGCACATCAATTTACACATTTTGACTTTCCCACTTGCATCAGTAAAAATGCAGCCCTTAGATTCCCCAAATAAGGCACGTTTTCCATTATATCACTCCTTTTCCTTCCAATTAATTTTCTATAACATTTCAGTCCTTTTCATCAAACACTGAACACACAACTGTGAAAAGCCACCAACTGCAAGTTACAATTCTTAAGGTTTACGTCCCATTTCTGAAAGTGTTCAGTAGACAACCAGGGGTTGATTTAAGTGGTCTCATGAAAACATAAGACTTCAGATTATTTAGCCAAATTTCATGTTCTTAGACACAGCTGGACTGGCTCTGACTGCTTATCACTGTATCCTGGAGGGATATAAAGCACAGACATCTTCACACTACCATCAGTCCCTTTGAATTTTAGGAAGATTTTAGTGCAAGGTAATAGTATTTTCTTACCTTCTCTGCACACTGAAACCTGGCCCCTAAAAACCTTAAAACACAGAAAAGAGAATGACTTCTACAGAAACGAGGTTCATCTCTTTGAAGGCTGGTGTCTATTGCTGGAGAATGGAGAAGCATGATTAATTTCCATTGGGATGACCAAGAAACTGCTCTGGAGAAGGGAGGCAGGGTGATACTGCCTTAAGAAAAAGAGATTAACTTGGTTTAATCACTATTGTTTCTGGACACTTATTCCATCTTTCCTAGACTAGATATTTAGCTGATAGATAACAGTTCCAAAGAATTATCTATGCTTGATTTACCTAAACAGTGAATTATGAACTGTGAATGATTTCACTGTAAACTGTGATAATGTTTTTGTCATGGTCAGTTAAGAAACATGCTCAATTCTTACTTCATCTCTTAAAAGATCAACGGCTTCCCTCAGAACCCGTAGAAGAAAAAAAGCAATGTATACAAGTTCAAGCAGTTGTTTGTAGCCAGAGAAATCTACAGATATCCAGACCTGCATTCTGAACAATCCCTTGTCAATTAGACAGTTAGCAGAAACTTAACAGCTTTTTATTTCTTTGAAGCGAGCAGAGATAGTTTGTAGTTAGTATAATACAGGCTATTCTGCAGCTTTTTCACCCTGCTTTCCCATTTTATACCGCCCTGGTCTTTTTACAGCTTGTCTACACTGATCACTCTCTGAAATAAACTTTTCTTAGGGGCTTTAAATACGCCTGGAAAGAAGTATGGCTCCTAGAAATGCAGTGTGTATTGCTGCAATTTCCATGGCTTTTAGTACAGAAGATTTGTGCTTTTCAGCACAAACAGCCTGGACCACTCTGTAAAATGAGCAATCAATTCACTATGGATAAAACCAATTTTGTCTGAAGTCCAGCTTACTGAAAAGAAAGTAGGAGATATCTCAGCTGCAAGATGATATGCTGAGAAATCTACTTTCCTAGAAAATACACCCAGAGCATTACAGGTTTCTCATGAGGCTCTGCAGTTCATTTACTCAACCCATGCATACTTTTGCCCAGACCTGGGCACTGAATTAAATCCCTGAACAGCTAACGAGACTTGTTTGGACATTGTCTTTGCAGACAGTAATAGTGTCAAAGGCTTCCTTTTTCCTTAAAAATATCAAATCTGTTTGTAAACTTGACTGTTTACTGTCAAGTCTGAGATTTAGCAACTTACCTGCAAAAATTCAAGGACTTGT
Source organism: Pycnonotus jocosus (assembly GCA_013400435.1). NCBI lineage: Eukaryota > Metazoa > Chordata > Aves > Passeriformes > Pycnonotidae > Pycnonotus > Pycnonotus jocosus. The sequence goes on along the minus strand of VWYP01017307.1, from coordinate 237,746 downwards.
CATAACTAAAAAAAAAAATAAATCAGAAGATTTTGGTCATGAGGTCTTTTCATATTTTATTTGAAAACTGTGGGCTGTAAATTAGTTACCAAACTATTTACATGGTAGTACTGAGGTTTTCTCATCCTTCACAACACAACAAAATAAACAGGTGCAAGACTGAGGTTTCTCACTGGAGTAATTATTGTGTTTGGGGTAGTGGGGACAGTGAGTCTTTGACAGAAGTGGCATTACTGCTGGTTCTGTCCTCTTTGCATATGAAGTTGCTGACCTCACTTAACAAAAGTCAATGTAGCTGGGACAGGGAAGGCCTCATACATTAAGAGGATAAGCAGGACAAGGCCATGGACTTTGTAAAATTACTCTTATTCCAGAATAAGCATTTTATTAAGTGCTTTCTGCCTCAATGTCTCCAGACGTTTTCGAACTTTCTCTCCGATCTCGTTCTGGGGTTGAAAATGTCCATCTAGACCGTTGTATGTGTCTCTGCAAGAAATTTGAAGCATCATTTGTATTTATAATAATCAGGGAAACTACTTAGGAATATCTTCAAAATCCAGAGAGGCCCTCATGATTTCTTTTTTCATAATGAACACAGAGGATATTCCATTACTTATGGAGAATGGAAGAGCAGTGAAACTGTGGAAAGAATACTTAACTCTTGGTTTGGTCTTTCATAGTTAGGAAAGTTAGCCATCTGACAGTAAACACAAACGGAGTGAGTATTACATTTTATCCATGTAGGAATACATGCTGTGATTGCCAGAACAAAAGCAGCCGCATGAAAACCTGATTTGCCTTAAGGACAAAAATGCTGGAACTGCCATAGAGGAGCAATATGTTCTCTGTCGTCTAGTGAAACTCAACCCCCTCAATAACAGCAAAGAACCTTTCAGTGACAACATAAAAGACTGAGACTTCATTGCTTGCTAAGAAATTTTTGCTTCTGTCTTTACAAACCTAAAATAATGGGAAGATTTCAATAAGTAAATATCAATACCCAGAGTTGTTTAATATTCAAAATTATTTTAATCTTTTTTCTGAAAACATCTAAGATTTAAGAAAGAAACTTAAGGTTATAAAATGACTCACCCAGGAAAGGCACTATCCAGCTCTGTATCACTGTGGAGGAAAAAGATCACTCTTTAGTTACATGAGCTGTCCCAAATCCCTATGTTCTCACAACCAGTGTCATAAAATGTGAAAATCAGCACTGAGTGCAACACATCTGCATTTTTACAGCAAATTATTTTCAATCAATCCTGCAGTAATCACTAGTTAGCAATCAGTGTTTTGTCAGACCTCACAATACACAGGACTCTTTTAAAGTTTAATGGCTGACAGATGAATTGATTTCAATGCCATCAAATTATTCCCCTGTAAAAGTAAAGCATACATTCAAATCTCTTGATAGCTCTGAAAGTTTCAGGTTATCTTGCACATCCTGGGATCTAAGCCACATCATGAGGGGACAAATGTTGGACAGAAATGAATCCACTTGCTCCAAGGTTAGAACTCAGCACATTCACCTGTGTTGCTCACGGTCACTTGTTACCTACAGTCACTTGTTACCCAAAAGGGTCAATGAACAGCAAAAGTCACTGATCCAAGAATGCTGAACATCTGAGAACGCAAGCAAACTGCCTCAAGTGCTAGATCATACTGATATAACCATAGTCAGAGGGATGCTTCATGTTCACAGCTGCTTTCTGAAGTAAAATCCAGAGACTGAATTTGCAATGCAAATTTGCTCAAAGCACTAGATCTGCATCCCACTTGTGATGGAGCCCCTAGAGCATCTCAGTATGGCTTTCTAGGCATTTCTGAAAGGGATGCTTGGCTTCAGATTCCATTCCTCTCTCCTAATTTCAAAATGTACCTACCTTTCTATTCTTGCTGATTCTTCTTCATATTCTTCTGAGAGTACCCCCCCAATCTGTGGAAATTCAGCTTTCACCATCTCTGGAGTAAGAATCATGTTGAGCTCAGCTTCATCTGTCTCACTAAAAATTAGTAAGATGATGAACAATTTGCCTTTGTCCTTTTGAAAGTATTTTTTTAGCCAACAAGAATAAAAGTATGTTTCATGCAAAGGAGACTTTGTGCTTTTGCCTTTGAGGCTCTCCCATACAAGTGGTTTAGACATAGTAAATAATACCATATACAGAATAGAGGAGAAACTTACTGGTCAGTTATGTTCTCTTTGTCTCTCTCAGGTAAGTCACACAGCACTGGTGGGATATCCCTTGGAAGCATATCTAAACTGTAAGGATCCCTGTGATGGAAATGGTATTAGTTTAATATATTAATACTGTTATAAATGAATAAGAATCCAGTTAATATAAAAGTATAAATTTACTAAAAAACAATTTACGGAAAAAGCCACAATAATAGGAATGACACAGCCAGCTGCGGGTGGGGATAGAGAGGGACAGCAAATCTGCCGTCTCACCAATCCTCCACACTTCAGCCTCGAAAACCTGGGGTTTTTAAGGAGTTTTTGTGCCCTGAGGGCTAAGTCCAGAGTCTAATGTGTATGTAGATGAGTTTCCTGCGTTGTGATTTGGATTTGAACAGCATCCTGAAAAGAGTCAATCGTTTTCCTGGGCCAGGTCCTTGGAGTAGAATGGGCTTCCTGAACTGGGATGAATAGTCCTTTGTGGCAGGGTCGTTGAGGCAGGAGATGATATCAATTCATGATAGTCCTCCAGATCGATATCACATATCCATTGTCTTGGAATGTGGGTATTCTGTTTGGAAGCTGACACCCATCTCCACCCTGGACATCCTTTCTCTTGTAAATAAGAGTCCTCCCATTCAGGCCTGAGCACCGTTCATCTCCACCCTGGCTTCGTTCTTTATTTTACAAATGGGGTTTCTGAAAGAGGGCCGAGTTACGGGAAAGAGAAAAAAATAGAAAAAGCCCCTACCTGGGGCTTCGGGGTTTGGATCATAGATTAATCATATCACATATATTTTATACACGAATTTATACACTTCATTCTCCACAATACTAATGTTATTTTCATATTTTGAAGCTTCACAGCAGTTGCAGTTACAATAAAGATGATGTAGTTTTAAATATTTGTGGAAAATCTGGCTGCACCAGAAAGTACTGTGGTATGAGGGAGTGTGAGCCTGAGAGACGTGGGCTCCCACTGGGTGCAAGTGTCTATAAGTTAAAGGTTTTACAGACAGACAGAGTTTGTACCTCCTGGGGTCTTCTAGGTCTGAGTCAACAAGCTTTCAGGACAAATGTTATCAAAAGCCCAGACTGGAATTCTCCTTCCTGGGCTAGGCATTTCTTCTAATGATATTGTTCTTAACCCAGCCTTCTAGGAGTTCAGTAGGAGTTTTTTTCTGTTGGTTTTGGATTTCTGAGCAGCAATTAATTCCATCTGTAAACCCACTTTCATTTGTGGGACTAATGACTGATCAATACAGTTACAGGCAGCAGAAACTAGTGCAGGATAGAGGCACTGTATACTCAAACACTTTCTTACCTAAGTGCTGTATTTGTCAATGTGGGGATGTTAGAAAAAGTGGAATAATCCAGTGGTGAGAATTTTTTCCATTCCATTACTCCACAAATCACTTCCTGAAATGACAAGTGATACAACAATCAGACATCTAATACATAATGCTGTGGGGAGAGAGGCTTGCAGGACACAGCATCTTGGCTGAAAATTGAATTTGGGGAGCTGAATATTTCAAAGATCCTTCCATCACTGTAAGGATGTAAAAATACAACAGTGAACACATGGGAAGAGCAAAGAAACACATAGGCATAAATAAGAGACATGGATAATGCCTAGCGAAAACTAGTTATTCTGACCCATGTACGGACTATTTAGGTGCATAAATAATTTATATTTAAAAATATCTTCTATCTACAATGACTCTACCTTCCATTTTGATTCCTTAGAGCAAGTTCTCAGGAAGAACATACCCAAGACAGGTACTCATACAATAAACCCAAAAGACCATACCTTGTGATCCAGAAATTTCTTTTGTGTGGCTGGAATACTGGATCCTTTGGGACATGCCTTGGTAAAAGTATATTTTGGATGAGGACAAAGATGATATTCAATATTTGATTCACAATAGGCCAAAGGACGTAAAAATGGAATTAATCCTGGAACGGGGTTCTAAAAACAGTGAAGAGATTATTTTAATAAATTGTTCTGAGTACCATATCAAATAAAATTAACAAAAATTCAGTTCTTACAACTAATGTAGTGTCCCTAGAATAACAGCTTTATCCCACTGTGACTGTTCTGTTTGGTATGATCCTTCATTTTCTGTCTCTTCCTCTCATCCTACAATTTTGTCTGATTTATTCATGATCCCTACTGTCTAAAATACAGCAATTTAGCTATTGTCTACAAGAAGAAAAAAACTATTGCCTAAGTACTCTGAAATCCATTGCTGATTCTCTGAATAGTTCAGAATCCAAGGAGAGAAAATGGAATTTCCATGGTGGAAGCCAGTGGACATTTTGCCATCCATTTCCCTGCACCAGCATCTGTTTCTGGATCAAGCCCAGGTCTGGGTAGTGGGGGATCAAGCTGTGCCTGGCTCTTACACTGATATGACAGAGGGATGAAAGAGATGCACAGAGGAAGGATCTCATCAGCATGTCCCCTGGAGTCCTGGCTGTGTGCAAGGAGGACAAATGTACATCATAGATGTTATGCCAAGGTCACCAGACTAGCACAGTGGGCTCTGGCCCCTTGCAGCTAGGGAGGGCTGGCAGCCAGAGCCACCCAAGGCAGGCATAGTGCCATGCTGGCTGGGAGATCTGCCTGTGCCCACGCACAGCCCTGCACTGAGCCCTACAGCTGTCTCTGCCTGCCCAGAGGCACCTCGGGGACCTCCAGGCTGTGCTGCACTGTGGGAAATGCTTCCTGCAGCTGGTGCCAAGTAGCACAATCTACATGATAACAGAAAACACTCCCATACATACAAGTGGCAGTGATTTTTTGAATCTCTGTGCCTAATAACTTGGAAATGTCGTTTGGGATGCTATGAGAACTCTTATAAACTGTAAGGCAGCAGGATGCGATGTGAGCAGAGTTTGGCTTCGCTTTTCTGTTTACCCAAGGATTAGGCAGATCTGTAGTCACTCAGCTGAACAGCAGGAAAAGACTGTACCTGTCCTACCTATCTGGGCAAGAATGTGAGACGCCATTACAGATAGACTGAGATGCCGAGATCATGGCTTTTACTCTATTATCCAAATGGGGAAACAAATGGAGAAGAATGGAGGGGTTCCATGGTGCTCCTAGAAATCCTGTGATCATCGATCATTTGCAGAGGGTCAGACTGGAAGAGTCTCCAGCTCTCTGTTTTCACTGCAATTTTGTCTTATCGTCCCTCCCCTAAAGTGATCAAAACCCACCCTAAACTGAAATGGTGCCCCTCTCAGTGGCTCTGAGAACTCTGTGACTCCTATCGATCAGAGCTCGCACCATGGAGGATTACTCTCACTCTGGATAGTTTCATAACCAATCTGAGTAAGAAAACTGCCCACAAATTCCACATCAGGCTTCTGATGAAACAAGCACACTTCTGCTCTTTCTTAGGTTCTTTACGGACACCAACTCCTACTTACAAAAATGCGAAGTGGGTTGCTCTCTCTTGGGTGGAGTAAAGCTTGGGGAGGAGCCAGGTTTAACAGGCTGATACCCCTTTCTGCTGCTTCTTTGGCAAAATCTGTCCTCTGAGAGAGCTGCCCCTCAGGAGAAGGAACTACTTGAATCAATTCATCCTTGAAGAAACACAGACATTGAAGATTTTCAGAGTGTAGTAAATCTTTTGGTATAAAATGTTGAGGCAAAATTATTCAAATAATTGTGGAAATGTAGGTTTGGGAGTGACTTTGTTACCTGGGCTCCCTGCCTCAGTGGTCGGGAAAGTTTTACAGGTTTGTAACTTGTAGCTGCATAGTGTGTACAAAATGGCTGATACTTCATAATGTTGCAATGCTGAGGAACCTAAGTGCAAAGAAAAAAGATGTGCTGCAGGAAACGACAACACTCACTTTCAGTTAACTCATAAATGGAGATGTGGACACATCACATCTCCATGGTAAAAGACACTTGGAACACTCTCTCAGAGGATGGTATATAACCAAAATTTTGAGAAGCCATACTTCACCAGGATTTGATCTTTGAGATACAATAATTTCAGCTGAGGTGATTCATCTCTGTCTGGAGAGAGCAGACTATTGCTGGCTGTAAGCTGGTTATGGAAACTGGTGAAATTTGGTTTTAATAAAAACATGCTAATCATACAGCCTTATTAAAGCAACATTTTTACTGAGCTGTGCAGAGGTCACTGAATCAGGCTGGAAACATTTAACTGGACAGGCAAGAGAAATGTGAGGGAGCTGTACTGACTCACCTTCAAGTCATAAAAAGGAAGAATGTGTTCGACTTTCACATCTACAGATCCAATAGGAACTAGGCCAACAGCATCAGGTGCCTGAAACAGAACAGTATTTAAAACCAGTGATATGGTGGGCATTTTGTTTTGTATTGGCAACAATCCATGAGCATAGCTAATTGAAAATGTATGCAAATAATTATGCAAATATTTATTTTATATAGTCTGATATTTCTGCTGCTTCTTTTTGGACTCCAGTATTTCAGTTATTTTTTTCTTTTCTTCTGAAAAATGGATGCTAACTAACTCTGAACATTAATGTATTGCTCATAATTTTAGGATACAATTAAGAGAATTAAAAGATTTTTTTACTGCTTTCAGCAGAACTCTTAGTAAATCTGAAGTCTTGAATTAATTTGTCAGAACCCCAGAACACCAGTCACATTGTGAAATTTTAATAAAAGGACTACCAGCCCTGGGGCCAATGTCTTCAACTAAATTCTATCTGGAGTGCTGACTAACATTGGAATTACTGTACCTACCAAATAACTGTGTAGTTCATGGGAACTGAAAGAGGGGAATTCAAAAGGCAATATACGATCTTCAGATATCCTGGAAGAAAAGTCCTTATGCTCTTCACTCTTCTCTGCTTTGCTGAAACTCCTGCCTTCTGTCATGAGTGGAAACCAAATATTAAGATTTTGTAATATATCTTAATACCTTGTTTCAGAAATAGAATCAAGCCACAAAATGTATTTAACATTTTCCTAAACCAGGATGTCTAGTAATTTTAATATAAAAAGTAAGTTAATACTTCCTAAAGACTTTAAAGGTCACGTCTACAAGATACAAGCACAATATGTTGAATACCAGACAGATTTATTTTCCCCTTTCCTAAAAAGACATTATAGCCTTCTCCTTCCAGCATGGTTCTCAGCAAGGCTGACACAAGTCAGAGGCCTCTCTTACACTAGATGTCATTACACTTTCTATCTGCAGCATTCCTGCATCTCCTGCATCCTGAGAATCAAAAGTGCCTATCTGCAGAAGCAGGAAAAGGCCTGATATGGAACCGTGTGTCTCAGGAGCTGACAAATTGTGTATGTCTACAAGGGAGTGGGAAATAAGAAACCCAAATTCTTCTCTGTCTCCCATTTACTCAATTGTGACTCCCATCCAAAGCTAGTTTTCTTCTATGATGTTAAATAACCGACCATTTTTCCAGACTAGCACTTTCATTTCAGTGTAAAAAAAAACCCAATTGATTAAAAAACATAAGAAAACAATGAGAACAAAAACTCAACCCAGTACTGGCCACCTGGCAACATGTTTCATAGTTCCTGCTGTCTCATTTCACTGAGTTCAGACATCCTGACTTCATCACATTCAGGTGTCTTTCCCCCTTCCATCCCTGCTGCAGTAAGCTCCTCTCATCCTGTGACTCTCACCTCTTGGGCTCCACCTGATCTGTTCATCTCCCTGTATCTCCCATTGTTCTGTCTGCACTTTCATTGCACCTCAGGCCCACTTGTAGAGCCATAGAATGGTTTGGGTTAGAAGAGACCTTTAAACATCGCTTAATCCAACCCTTCTCCCAGGGGCAGGGACATCTAGCACCACATCAGGTTGCTCAAAGTCCCATCCAACCTGGCCTTGAACTGTTCCAATGATAGAGTACCCACAGCTTCTGCCCTGTTATTAAGTAGATAAACTGCAAGGTTCCTAAGAATAGTTAATCACATTTCTTTAACATGGTAAATAATGTGTATGGAAAATAAATGTATCTTGACTATACTCATTTCCACCTTTTAGCAGGGCCTGTTGTCATAGGACAAGTGGTAATGGTTTTGAACTAAAAGAAGGCAGTTTCAGACTAGATGTAAAGAAGAAATTTTTTTGCAAAAAGGATGGTAAGACACTGGAAAAAGCTGCCAAAAGAGGTGGTGGATGTCCCATCTCCGAAAACGTTTAAGGTCAGGCTGGACAGGGCTCTGAGCAACCTGATCTGGTTGTCCCTGCTCATTGCAGGGAGGTTGGGCTGGATGGCCTTTAAAGGCCATCCGATCCAAATCACTCTATGCCTCTACCTTGTCACACTTCTATTTTTTTCTGGAAGACTCCTTTTTAAGGACTCTGTCTTTCTGCTTATACGTAATGCATCTGACACACTGCAGCACAACCTGAATTATCATAGCCCATGGCCAAAATACCAACTTGTTTTTCTTATCCTTACCAAATGCAGACCCTTCCTCCAGACCTTTGGCCTCCCTGGTCAGTCCACGGAACAGAAGCAATAAACGATTTAGACGAATCTGAACCAAAATCTGAGAGAATGATTTTTAAATTTAAGTCAAACACCCTCAGATTTACAGCCATAGAAATACTGTATATGTTACACCTGTATTTGTTCTCCAGAGCTCACTCAAACATCTCTATTTGAGAATTTTTAATACAGTTTTCTGTTCAGGAGAAACTGGGAATGAAAGATGCAGAATGGATCTCAACTCTATAATGACATTACACAATGACTACAGATTAGACAGAGGGTGAACAGTTAACCAGGGCCATATGGATATTTGTGGCTCTGAGAATGAGGAGAGCAAACAGCAACCTGCACTGTGTTTTTGCCCATACTCTACAGGGTAAAAATGAAGAATCCTTGGTTTTAATACCAGATGGGGCCATTTGGTCACCTCTTTATTTGTACAATGCAGAAAAGAGCATTTTATTTCAATACCTCAATATTATGATTGAAGAATATCCAAACTGGACACTAGAAGAGCAGGACATTTCCATCTTGCTTGCTACATTAAGATTTACTGGGGAAAGAGCTTTGGTGATGCAAGATAATATTTAAACCAAATGAAATAAATGATCTTACTGACTGATCTTTAGTTTCCATGTCTATTCCTCCCTTATTTGAATTCCTACCTGTTGTTTCCCAAGTTCCCATCATGCGCCACTGCAAAGATCCTCCATCATCAGTAACCTCAGAGAAGCTGGAAGGTGCTGCTCTCTCCCTCTACTTTCCCTCTCCAGATTAAGTGTCTTCATATAGAGTAAGTGCTCTAAGTTACCCTGAACATCTTGGTGGCTCTACACTGAACTCACTCCAGCTTATTAAAATCTTTCTTGTAGTAGGGGCCCAAAACTGGGTACAGTATTCTATACGTATTTTCAAATCTTCTTTTTTGTACAAAAGTATTTTTTACTTAAAAAAAATCTGAATTTATCTGCATTTGTTTAGTATAAATTGCAATATGAAAGATGAGTTGAATACAAAACTTACTCCAGATCCTTATTTTCTGGTGAGGTAGGGATGTATTTTTCAAACTACCAAATCCCTAGCTAGCTGTGAACACTCCTTACATGCTGGTTGCATGTTCTTTTATGCTGTTTCTCATGTGTCATGCCCTCACACTGCATTCTGGTTGTTCACTTTACCTTGTATGCTGCTTGCTGGAATTTCTTGAACATCCTCTTTCTGCTGTCCCAAGGGTCATTATGGAGCAAGTCAAATGTGGGATGGACACTTGGTTGCTGCAAGGTGTGTTTTTAAAAAAGGAAACAGAAAAGAAAACGGACAACCTTTTTTTACAACTAGATAAGAGAGAAATTTTCTCCATCTCCATTCTTTGGCCTGAATCCGTATGTTATTTCTAAATACTCAAAGCAGGTCCAGTGAAAATATTTCCAGCATTGGCATTTAACCAGAAGCCTTCACTGCAGGGCTTAATGGGAGGTAATCAGCAACTATTTGCAGATGTAGCATGGGGAATGCAGAGATAATGTGGCATGGTCTGCATCCACACAAATGACCAATACAGACTATTATTTCAGTGCACTCCATGGGCAGTTGGACAGCAGAGGGAATGGACAGAGGCTCTACCAAACACACACTTCATCTTGCACAGACATGAAGCTGAAATAGCTGTAAGGACTCAAACCAGTATCCTTTCTCCAATAATGGCACATACCCAAAGAAGAGTGAAAGGAGAAGGGCAAAAAAATCTAATTACCAGAAAGGTTCCTGTCAATCTGACCTGCAGGTAAAGGTTGGAAATCTTGTGATATGCTTAACATTACAATGAAGCATGAGAAACCTTCTCCTGAGAGATCTTTCAGAAATAAGCAATATAAATCTCAGGTTAGGCCTGCAGATTTCCACTTGACTCTCATATTAGATCAGAACAGTACAATGTAGCATGGTGCTTGCTCTACCTAAAAGTAAAATGGGAAATAAGGCACTGACACAGAAATAGGAATATCAGGAGGAAAAGTATTCAGTGACAAACACCTATGGCTATTTATTAGCTTGGGAGGTGATAATTTAGCATGCATACAGCAGGCTACAAAAACATATCAACAAACCTGGTCAACATGCCGGGTAACACGTCTGAAGGAAACTTCTATTTCATCCCTCTGAAACTCCTGTTCTATTATAGGCTCTCCTCTTTGGAGCTGATTTAAAGAAAAATCACATTAGCACAAAGCATCCAGTGAACTCTTTCCTCCATTACAATTAGGGAAACTCACAATGGAGCACTGTGTTTAACAAAACACAGACTCAATTCCCTTTTAGTGTGTGATTATTGCAACCCTTAAGCAAGTCAAACAAAGTTTAAAAATGTCTTTTCAGGTCTGAGTTTCAATCAAATCTCTGTCCTAATGAAACATGGTTTGCTTTGCACAGTCAAATCATCAGGTTAGGAAAGAAGTGCTTCTAAACAAAGTTAACCTATGTCTAATTCAGTGATATATCAATCTCACAATTTAGATCCTTTTTTCACCAATTTCCTTCTTTTTAGTATTAAATAAAATGTTTTATATTGCCTAATTCAATGTATAAATCAAGCCTTTACTCCATGTATAAATAATTTCACTCCCACAAACGGTTGGAAGTCAGTGGGATGTTAGAAGCTACTTGAACACCCAGGAGGATAGGAGAGACAGGATCCACCTATCCCTGAGGGCTGTGCCACACTAGGAAAAGTACTTCCTACCAGCAAGGATTGCTTATTGCTGTTGTCACATCTGTGGGAGAGGACCCACAGTCTGCAGTGACTGGAAGAAACGGAAAAGAGCGGGGAGAAGATGCAGAAGTGCAACCTGATGGATTATCTCCCCATGGCTCTGTGTGGGAGTACTGATGGGATGTAGCTCTTTGAATGTGAGGCATTCAGGACAGCAGCTCCTCAGAGGTACAATACAAACAGAATGTCGGATGCAGCCTTGGTGCTGAAAAGATTATGCTGGAATGTGGCACTCTGATGAGATTGGGTGGCTGGGTGCAAATCTGTTCATTTGGGCAAATATTGTCACATTTCTGGTAATACCTTACCCTTCTCTCTGTCTACCTTCAAGATAAAACTATCCCTGAAACAGTGATGCACAGGCACAATAAAGATATGACGGCAGTAGCAAGCACAACTAGCACAGGTTTGCACTGATTAATGAGGAAAAACTGAACATGTAGAGAGCTTGATACAATTCACTAGTACACTGCACAGTCTGAGTGTATAAGTTTGATTTTAAATTTACAGAAAAAACATCAAAGACTAACCTTGTATTGCTCTTCTTCCCTTTGTCGGCTTTTAATAATCTCTTTTTTAAACTCCACAGAAATTGGATCACTTCCCTTATGAACTTGCCTGCATTTACAGTGAAGACAAGAAAAATGCTTTATTTAATGCACAGTTTGTTTTATTCAAAGGCCAGCAGACTTACTCTCCTCTTCCTAAGGTGCCTAGATGATATTCAGTGTATGAGCTATCTGTGGATTTCAAATGAAACCATGATGTGCTTACAGATCCAACTGTGTTCTGCTTTGCACCATTTGATGTACAATACAATCATGAAACCATTAAGGTTAGAAAACTCTTCGAAAATCATTGAGTCCAGCCATTAACTTAACACTGCCTCTAACATTCCACTAAACTATGTCCTCATCTATCAGCACTACATCTACATGTTTTTTGAACACTTCCAAGTGTAATTCTGCTCTTGCTCCATTATTCACTTTAGCCTTGATTTATTGACAGACATGACAAAATCTTCTTTTGCCCTTAAGGGCAAAAGATGCCTGAGAAAAAGGTTAGGCAAACCAAGTTTTCATCAGGTTTCTTTTTGAATGGAACAATAAGGCAATCAAAGTCTTCATTGGGTACTACTGTGGATTACTACTGAGTCTGCTCTTAGCAGGAGAGAAAAAAATTAAATAAATCAACAGTAATTTAGGCTTAAACCAAACATATCGGGATGCGAAATGAGAGCATTCTGCACAGTGGATATTGCACACATCATTCATAAAGGCCTTGGTTAAACAAATCTCAGTCTTGTTAACATGGTTAACTAATATGATTAACTAATACTTACCACTTTAGATGATTTGCTTTCTCTTCCTGAACATTTTTTTTGATCTTTAGTTGAAATATAGCATCCTTCATCTGTCTAGTTTTTTTTCCTTCTTTGCCTTGGGACAGGGCTGCAGGAACATAAGAAAGCCATACCACATCTCAGTCTAGATTTGATTTTTAATTGTGAAAATCATCCATTAAGATAACTGTACTAATTAATACATAAAGCTTAGGTGAGAGTTCTCACAGAAACAACAGTCACATCACCTCAGCAATTCTGAAGCCAAGCTCCTCATCAGAGCTACAAATAATGCTAAGACCAAGTTTATGCTGCTTGATTAGTTTACCTTCTTTTATGTCCTTTAACTTCAATTTGCCTGGTTCCTGAATCAAAACAGTCGCTACAGCATACGGATTTGACAAGTCTGTGGGGAATCTGAGGTTCTGGTATTCAATTTCCTATGAGATATAAATTAATAGGAAGAAACAGAAACATGGAAGATTTCCAGCCCAGAAAAGTACTTGTAATGATGATCTTTTCACACCTTTAGTTTTTGAGTAGGCTTCAGCTGTAGCTGGCTGGACCGATCTCTCCTCCACAACACGGGTTTTCCAGACACAGCTTTTTTCTCTGGATGATTTTGTTGTTCATCAAAATATTCTTTTCTAGATGTCAGAAGAACACACATTCCTTCCATAAGTACTCTCTCAATGGCATATAAGTCCAATTTTTTCACAAAAAAATTAGGTACAGCCCAAAAGGCTCAAAATCCCCTGCATCTTGCAAGGCCTCAACAATAAGAATAATGCATGGGAATAACAGAAGCTGAGGATGCTCAACACTTCTTCAAGGGTATGCAATTTCTCACTATATTTATTTTGTTTGTTTCATTTCATATAGATTAAGGATGTTCTAAATAAAAGTGTAAAAAACCAGGTGCATATATCAACAGTAGAACTACATCAGTGTATTGTAAGTCTCCAAAGAAACCAATGCTTAAAATGATCATAGCAAAATGGTATGAAATCCTATTACATGAATATCTTTTAAAACTGGGAAAAAACACTCAAAGATCAGTCAGCCACACATACATCAGAGCCATATGTGGTATCGATGTTCCTGTGAATACACACACATAGGGTTTTGAGTGAAACTCTGAAATCCGTAACTGCATTGTCATTTGTGCTGTTCCATACTCAAATGGGGAATACTTCACAGTTACTTTGACTTTCCCATTGCCTGGAATGATTCCTGTGGTTAGAGGAGAAAAACAGTATGAGTCCATATAACATGAGCTTACTTAAGTGTGCTGAAATTGATTCTGGGCTACTTTTTTCTAAACAACTTAATTGTTTGAGCGGATGGCAGTAGTCATGGAAAATCTTTCAAAACGGTCTTTCAAAAACTGTCTGCTGCCAGACAATAGAAGATACTTTGCAATAACAGAGAGATTTGGCAGTAGGGCTATAATATTTCATACTGCTGTGAAAATGACTGCCTGTTTATATGGAGAAATTCTTCACTTGCATCTGCTAGTCTTAAGTCTTTGGCACTTTCTGCTTTCATGGGCAAAGCATTTATAAACCTATTCCTGTGTGCTCTTCCAAGCTGGGAGACTCATCTGGATTTGATGCATTACCTGTCTCCATTTGACCTTATTTTTTTAATACCTATTACATTATTTTCTCAACTACTTTAATCACCATTCATATCACTAAACATTCAGGGCCCTTCCCAACCTAAGTGATTCTATGACACTATGATTACTCTGAGCACAATGGCTTTGAGTAGGAGTGGAAACTTTTTAGTGCTTTTCAGATGGCCTTCAGCCATAGTTTCAGGCTACCAAATTTCTGACTTAGTTTTACTGAGACGACTCTTTTTTGAGGGATATTCTTCTAGGAAGATAAAGGCTGCATGAACCATTTGCAACACCCCATATATTGTCAGAGCTGGAATTCTGTCATAGCTGGGCATTGTCTAAAGAAACTTACAGCCAAGATGGCTATTGGCCATAAGGTTGTAAATGACTGGCAGCATTTACCTGCAAAAGCTTTGCCTGAGGCAAAGGTTTTTTCTGTACAGCACTCAATACACTGTCACAAGTAAATACACTTAATAAATACAGATTTAACATTTAGAATTGTAAAGAAGTCAGTCTACCAAATGTTGGCTGGACAGTGAAGGCTCTGTGAGGCTGAATGATATCAATGTGGAATTCAAAATCTATGGGACAGCTGCACTGCAATGGGATAACATACTCCTTACTGAAAAGAGATAAAGGAAAAATTAAATTAATCAAAGTACAGTTGCTCATCAATTACAAGCTGGGAAATTGTATTATACACATCATGCACTAAATTACCTGCATTCAGAGGGGTAGGTTACTTATTAATGTGAAAATCATAATTTGTCACTTTCCAAAATAGCAAAATATTTCAGATCTTTCATCCCTCCAGGAAATAAGAGCTAGATCTTGGTTTGAATGCTGGACATTACTTTCTCCTACCCATACAGAATTTGATTATGGAAAAATTTAAAAAATTACTTTTTGGAAGTTATTAATGTCCATCCTCAAATTCTTTCAGACTGTAATATCTAGGAAGAACAAACAATGCAAACTGGAGCAACAATGAATACAGAACCATAAACCAGTCTTTTCCCATGGCCCTCCTTGTGAAAGACTATGAGAAAAGAAAGTGTTGAAAACTCCAACACATCAGAATGATTGAACTTTAACTACTGTAGAAATAATGATGCTGGGGCCTAATTTTCAGAATAGCCCTTTATGCCTTATGCAGGTTGTGTGAGGAGTATTAGCACATGTCTTTTCAACTTGCCTTGCCTTCACATTCAAGTGTTTTCATAGACCAAACTGACACACAAAGGCATTGGTGCATCACCGTTCATCACCCTGCAAATTAAGATCCATTTACACAGGCTTGTTTCTGTTTTTTATCAATTCTCTGACTGAAACTCTACCCTGCTGTTTAGCAAAGAATGCATGGTACACACAGTGTTCCTCTGGAAAGCACATTTTAAAATGCTCAAAGAAATAAGCAATAATAGCCAAGTTCTTTTTTCGCTGCCTTATTATGACCTGTTCACAAAGAAGATGCAATGGCACACTGGGCAAGCAGATGGTTTTAGGGTAAAGTGCAGCTTGAACAGCAACCAAAGTGCCTTAAAAACAAGCCAAATATGCCACCTGTTGCTTGATGGACCTTCTGTACCTAAGAAGAATGGTGGATGGTAGAATATAGATTTTATCCTACATCTATGGAACTAAAAGACAGTTTTTCCATTGACTTCATGGGCTATAGACTGAGCCTAAATTCTCTCGGCTCTGTTAAGTACCAGCTATATCAGAAACATTTCATTTTTAGAAACTTTTTAATAGTTTAATGCAGAAAAATACTGGTAAAAATTAAGGTTTGAAACCACAAGTTTTGTCTTCAGGAATTCTTCCAAATTTCCTCAGGAGTACTTTTGAGCATCCCTGCTGTGTTGAAAAAAAAATCCCATTATTTAAAATCATATTTTCTTCTCTTTCTAGTATCTTCTCTGTATTCTGAGAATATGAAAATTCTATATACTCCAGCACTAAAATGGAGAAAACAACAGTATCCCTTCATGCCCAAAGGCCCCGAGAATGTAAGGAGTTATGTTCAGTCCTGTGAGAAACTCACAAATGTTATGATTCACTAAAATTTAACAGACTAAAGTGAATTAGAAAAACAAACAAGCAAACAAAAAGACACAAATTTTATTCTGCCAGGCTGGGCTCATTTGTACCACAGATTTTTGTATGTTTCTTGTATATGCCTTGCTTATTCATATTTCTGTGCTTCAGTAAAATTCATGAGTTACTTTCAACTCATAGCCTAAGACAAAACCACCTGCTAAGACTTTCACTTCCTAGAATTCACTCAAATCTTTAATACAAATCACCATAATTACAACTAATACAGCAACTATACTGCACAACTAGCCCCTAATAAACAGAATCTGCCTTCTCCTTTTCCCCTTCCCAGTTCCTATTAGCTGTTAATTTATTACTGATCAGTTATTACTGATTACTTCATGAGAACAGTCAGTGCTACATCCATGCAGTAGACAAAGTTATATAATGTCTAGCTTATTAAATACTTTTAAATAGAAAAAGATTAAAAAAACCCCAACAAACCAGCCCCATCTTTATATATGTTTAGCTTGCACAGCATTTACTTCATGGTGAATGTGCACCTGAAACAGTTCATATACAGAATTATTTTGCAGTCCAGATGGTAGCTGAGTTTCTTAAGGCTTTCAAGACATTATGTAGTATGAAGAGGAAAATGGGATTTTTCAGGGTTTGGGTATGTATAGCAAATTGTAGACAAATGTATGTCTTTAACTCACCTCTGACCAATTGATACATCAGACAGATTTATAAATGATGGAAATTCTACAACATTCGTAGCAGGATAAGCATGCATGGGAACAACTAAGTTATCATCTCCCTGCAAACAAAAAAACAAATGCAAATATTTGTATCTTACAATTAATAAATCATAGAATCATATAATGCTGAGGGTTGGAAGGAACATTAAAGATCATCCAGTCCCAACACCCCTGCCATGGGCAGGGACATATCCCAGTGGACCAGGCTGACCAAGGCCTCACCCAACCTGGCCTTAAACACTGCCAGGGTTGGGGCATCCACAGCCCTCCTGGGCAACTGTTCCACTGTCTCACCACCCTCACAGTAAAGAATTTCTTCCTAATATCTAACCTAAATTTCTTGTCTTTCAATTTGTACTCATTACTCTTGTTCTATCACTACAGCTTCTGATGAAGAGTCCCTCTCCAGCTTCCTTGTAGCCCCTTTCAGATACTGGAAGGCTGCTATGAGGCCTCCATACAACCTCCTCAGTTGGGGCTGAACAGCCCAAACTCTGTCAGCCTGTTGTGGAAGTAAAAAGTTGCTCTAGTAGTTAGCTAGTAAGTGGGCATAAAACACTTTAAAGATTATCACTGTGTTGTACCTCAGAACATTAATATTCTACCTGCTTCCATTATCCTGTCTTTCCATACTTTATGCAACTCTCTAGAGCTCCTCCAAGCTGCTCAGCTAAGATATGTAAACACATCAGTGTGGCACAAAGACTGATCTACTGGCAAAGAGCAGCAGAATACGTTATATAACCTTACAGCTCTGGGATGTTTGCAGAGAAAAATTTTTAATGCTTTAAGTTAAATACTCCAATTAAGACTCACTGGGAATAAATCTATGTGTCTTTAGAAAATTAACTATGCCTTTATCATTAACATCATGCTCTAATACTTGTTCCAGTCCCTTACAGCTCTAATTATGTTTTGGAATGAATCCTCACCTCGCAGTGAATTCGGATGCAGTCGTAGTAATACCGCCATTCATCAGGGCAAAAATCAACAGTAGCCACAAGGGACAAACCAGGGACAAGCCGGTGCTAGAAAATAGCAAACAAGACTCAAAACAAGATAAAAGCCATGTAAAAGCTGTTTATATGGCACAAACCGTATGTTGCATGCAAAGAGCAGTGTGAAGACTTTCTGACACTTACTGTTTTGTTGTATTTGATCTGAAAATACACTGTCTGGGGTGGTATTATGTGAAGGTTTATGGTATTGGTAGAAATATTTATCAGCTTCTGTAGAACAAAAGAACACAGAAACCACAAAACACTTTACAATATAAGAGGTCAGTTAGGAATGCCAACTGTACTTTTTGTAAAATATTCCATAACAAAGAAGTAATATCTTTTATTTTAGCAGAAATAATTCTAAATATGCTCTGAATTTAAAAGAAAATTATGCAAAACTTACATCCGGCATTTTTAGTCTTTGGAAACAAGTCACAATTTTAAACTAAGGAATAACAGTCTTGCTTGAAAAATGCTGGTATTGAACCAAATTTTAATGCCCTTTTGCTTATGTGCAAAAGGAACAAATATTTTATTTGGAACAAACAATTTATTGATCACTTTTAGGGGCATCTGAAACAACAGGAATTACATAATACTTCATGGTTCTGTTTTGGTGTACAACCAACAAACTTTTGGATAGTGATAGTTCAGCCTGCAAAGCCTTCTGCATTTCTTTACTTTCATTATATCCAGAGAACCTAGCCCAACATAACTACCAACCTCTGTCTCAACACTTAAAACATGAATAACAAAGGCAGACAAAGGGAAAGCAGAGAGTAGAAAAGGAAATACTCAAACCATTCACAAGGAAAGGCAATCAAACCTATGTATAGAATTTCCTTTCTCAGAATAATTTGTTCTTGGCAAAAGACCAGAGGTGCTTTCAAAAGTTTCCCACCAGTGAACATGTTTGCAGACACAGTGACAGTCCAAGGACATTTTGAAAAGAAGTCTCTTGTAGAGTTAAAGCCCAAATCCTTCATTCATGATGTGCAAGTCACATATCACGAGCACTGATGCAGACATGGGAATCAGGGAGTATAAAGGAGGATGATGCTCACAGCCTGATACTCATCTCTTTTTGTTACCGCAGGACCACTGAATTTAAGTGCTGCTTTTTAGAGCACTTTAGGGCAAAGGTCTCATGACCACAAGAAGTCAGCTCAGATTCTGCTGTCCTTCTACAAGCCCCAAGGGGATCCCTGCTCCATAACTTACCAGCATCTGTTTGTGATGTTTTCCAACTTCATACCCTCCGTAGTGTAATACAGCAGGCTCAGCTTGTACAACCCTGCTCCTCTGACTTTCTGAATAAATCTCTATAGATCACAAAACAGGAAAAAAAAAAGAGACCAGAAACACACGATGAGTGGCACTTACACTGATGCAGTCTAGTTATGCTATACTGATTTATTATGAAAGAAAAAAAAAATCTTTCTCCTTTTAAGTAGTCATGAATTTATAAATGGAAAGTTATGGCACCATCCACTACCCCAGCAGATCCATGGTCTTGCCACCAGCTCATCTCTTGGCATCATGGCTTCAACAAACCACCCCAAAACTCTAGGGTCAGCCAGCATCAGCACAGCCACTATTTCTTTCCTGACTACCCCTCCCATGATCTGGGCTCTCAGGAAGCTGCAATTTAACCAACAGGATGGGAGTTGCAAAAAAAAATAACAGCCAAGTGTTCCTAGAATTGCCACGAGGTTGGGAACAGTCAGAGAGCAGGAACTTACTTGATTCCAGCAGGTGATTAGGGACAGCATGTCTTTTTTTAGGTTCCTCCACGAGGCTGCTCAGGACACTGGGCACTTTCTTGGAGGACCCCCGGGCGACCGTGATGTCTGGGGAGGCTGACTGAACCAGGTCCATGTTAGGCCAGAAACAGGCTCTCAATGGCACTAAAATTCCTCAGTGCCTGGGGTCAAGCAGAAACAACATAATGATCAAAATATCT
Organism: Pycnonotus jocosus; assembly: GCA_013400435.1. NCBI lineage: Eukaryota > Metazoa > Chordata > Aves > Passeriformes > Pycnonotidae > Pycnonotus > Pycnonotus jocosus. The sequence continues at coordinate 217,595 of VWYP01017307.1, read as the reverse complement.
TCTCTCACAATGGTAATATCTGTTGTCTAAAACTGCCTAAAAATATTTAGGAGAGGGAGCTACTTTTTTTCCCTGCTGAAGTAGATTATTCTGTGTGTGTGCTAAATACAAGGAAAGAATGATTCCAGAAAACCTCAGTCCCACTGCAAGGCCTAGCACTTTGGGAATCTGTTCTAAGCCTTGCTGGGGACATTTGCCTTTCAGATCTGTGTATAACATCTCTCTCTTCCTTCATTACATCTCGTCTCTTCCAGGAGAGAGGAAGAGAGCAGGTTCTGTTAATTCCCCAATCTGAACTGATTTCTGCAGAGATGTTCTTTTAATCTCTCCTGGATGTTTGAGTTGTTAACTTGCAGATTAATTTTTAATTTTCAAATATTAATATGAGGGATAAGAAAACTGGCATTTGAATATTTGGTTTGGATAGCATCATCTGGGTTATTTGTTCAGTGGAGATAACTGTAAATGCAGAAAGCCATGGGCATGACAGATCCTGTGTTAAGTATGTAGAGTTATCAGAACATAAACTTCTCTAATGACAAGTGCAAATTTTACATAATAAAGACACCATGATCCATCCACCAGAAATTATCTTCATAAATACAGCACACAGAGCCCTTGGCTCTGGTATGAACTGGAGAACTGTGTGGAGAAAAAGACACGATACTTTTGGAACAAGTACTGAATTCAAAAGCCATGCTGGGATTTTCAGCACTCAAGCAGGCAGCACTCAACGGTTTCAAAGCTGAATCATTACTCCACCTCCCCCATTACATTTTATGGTCTCATCTCTGGTATCTGTCTGATTTTCCAGTCTGCTTTAGATCTTTCAGGCACAACTTGAGAGGTGCTTCAAGCTCATAAAGTGCTGTTTTGATTTATGGCTTTGTGCAGTATTAAATAATAAATAAGCAAGAAGCTTAAAATAATGTGCTAGCAGGACCCTGGCCTTCATAATATTTTCCACTCAATAACTCCAAGCACAAATTTTCCACTCACAACAGAAAACCTTTAAGAAGAGCTGCTTTATTGTGCACAACAGTAAATTGCTTCTGAGGTAGTGAGACCAATCAAACTCAGAAAAAAAGACTGCAAAAGATTTCTAAATATAAAGATAAGGCTTACAGTCTTTTCCACTTGTGTTCTTCAACTTTAATTTATACCACTGCCACCTTCCTTCTTCTGGTCAGCATTCCTCAGTGGGAGTGCAAGGTTAGAAAAGGTGTAGGCAGACATAAGCCTGCTCAAAAAGGATTCCTGGTATAACCTTTTCGATAATTTACAGTGATGATGCCATCATGGCTCATCAACTTCAATAACACTGCGTGTTGCTCAAAGGGCTGATACAGGACAAATCCTTAAGGTCCTGGAATGTCTGGATACCTGACGTTTCCAAGACAGCTGTGTCTATCGAGACTTGTGTGTGTGTGTGTGTATGTGAAGCCACCAACAGAGCTATGAAACCCTGGGAGCCCATGGCAAAACTCACCCCAAAGGCCCTCAGACCAAGCTATCGCCCTTCTCCTTGTCAGCGCTTTCTAATCCCTTCTCGTGTCTCGGAGCTCTTCACACACCTCACCGCACCAAAGGATGCGGTGCAAAGCCATTACAGCTGCGCCAGGCTGGAAAAGGCATCGCTGTACACACAACACGTACCTGCGGCTGCCATAGCCCCGCAGCCCGAGGAAGCCCGGGCACAGCCCGGTTCTCTCTGTCAGCCCTCTCGGAGTCCCAGCAGAGGCCGGTTCCCTCTGTCAGCCCTCCCTGAGCCCCGGCAGAGCCCGGTTCCCTCTGTCAGCCCTCCCGGAGTCCCAGCAGAGGCCGGTTCCCTCTCTCAGCCCTCCCTGAGCCCCGGCAGAGCCCGGTTCCTCCTCTCAGCCCTTCTGGAGTCCCAGCAGAGCCCTGTTGCCTCTGTCAGCCCTCCCTGAGCCCCGGCAGAGCCCGGTTCCTCCTCTCAGCCCTCCTGGAGACCCGGCACAGCCCGGTTCCCTCTCTCAGCCCTCCCGGAGCCCCGGCACAGCCCGATTCCCTCTGTCAGCCCNGTCGTTTTCAGTGTGGCCGCGTACAGAGCAGAGGCACTTCTCTCGCTTTAAAAACTTCCCTCTATTAGCACCTAAATTGTTCTTACTTGGTTTAAAACAGATTTTGAAAGTTTCATTACAATTTTTTTAAAAATCTTTTTGTCTTTCCCTTCTCTCCTCACCTCCCACCACCCCCACTTATATGTTCTTGCTTTCAGCGTTAAAAAACCATCCATTGAAAACTAATCCTGAAAACCTTTCTTCAGCGTATTTTTCATACTACCCATAAATTATGATTTTTTTTACCTGAATAGGTACAAGGGAGAATGAAAAGCAAAGTTTTCCTTTTTTTTTTTTTTTT
>VWYP01017307.1:160413-215120 GCA_013400435.1 Pycnonotus jocosus | reverse complement strand
TTTTTTTTCCTTTCCCTTTCTGACAGGCAATCTGCACTAAGACTAAAATGATTCTGTTTCAGTTTTTCTAACACAGGAGTAAAATGTATCCAAAAGTACTCCAACATTCATTTTGGATAAAAACATAGCAAGAAAAGCTTCCGATCATAAAATTCAGATTCCAGAACATAGTTCCCATACTTACTAAGATATAATTGTTTATGGTTAGAAAAAAACCATTCCTATACCCTTGACATGATGTTTTAAATATAGGCGTAATGTGGAAAGCCAGAATTATTCCCTCAATGTGTTTTTTCCTTACATATTCTAAGAATGAAAATCTTCACTTTCAGTTTTTCTAGCATAGGGGTAAAATAGAGAACATATTTCTCCTCACAATTTACATGTACATCAGTCTGTTTGGACAGTGATAGCTGAGTGTAAACCAGGGTCTAAACATTGTGCTCCTCTGGAGAGGCACTCTGTAAAGTTTCCTGGGAAGCAGCAAATGAGTGGAAAAGGTAGGTGAAAAGAGTGAATTATCAGCCAACAAATCTTCAGATTTCCTTGGGAAGGCTGATCTAAATAATGTTAGCCAGGGTTTAAATAGGTGATTATTGCCTCAGTTTCGTCTCTGTGTTCCAAATGTCAGATGAAAAACGCGTGGCCTGATTGTCAAGTTGCAGGCATTGCAAATAATTTGATTATTTAGCAAAGGGAGGAGAAAATTCAGTTGTTTCAAGCACTAATGGAATTTTTAAGTATTAATAAATAAATATTTACAATCAAAGTTGGTTAGTGTTTGAGAAGTAAACAATCCTACAGTCAAAGTAGTACAAAGCAAAATAATTTCTTTTATTTACTCCTAAAGTTAAAATGAAAAGTCTTTTGAAACTGTGTGAACAAATTCAGATGTTTCTTTCCTGGTTTAGATATCAGGATATTAGATATTAGATATTTTTGAAAAAAATTCCAGCTGTGACAAATTTACAAGGGGTATACTGAGTAGGTATAAAAGCAAATGCACACAGCTATTGTTTAATTAAACAAACCTCTGATTTGGGGCTCTGTGAATTCTTGGTAATAATTCTTTGTAGTCTGCTGCTGCTGTTAGGTTTCCCAGCTCTCCCTGTTTGTCCCAATGGGCTGACATCTGCTGTGAGTCAAGCAATGGTTTGCACAGGTGAGAATTTCCCAGGTTTTACTTTGCATCCATCTTCTTTCAAACACTCAGCCTGAATAAAATGGGAGGATCAGAAAACATTAATTCACACTATTGGTGTTTAAATCCAACATTGACTCTCCAGACTCCTGGGCCTATTTTGGAAAAAGCCCCACACTCCAAAGTACATTCAGAAGCAAAACTCTCTCAATCACATAAATGCAAGTAAGAGTGCTGGCTTTCAGGGAAAGATGCTGCAATATGAATGGAATAATAAAATATTCCTTCTGCCAAAGGAAGAGAAAGTCTTGGCACCCCACTGAGATGATGCAGCGTCAGTGTGGTTTCTTCAGACTACTACAGTGACATTGTCTGGCTGCCTCTCAGACCCTCTTTCAACAGTTTGTTTAACCCTTTGATATTTTCAGCCAAACTCTGCGGGGAAGCAGATGTCTTCAAGAAATGAAAGTCACTACAAGTTTAGTGTGGACTGGGGCAAGGAAGACTGAAGTTTTTGAGGTGAAAGGATGCTGTGTGAGTGTGGTGTGTGAGCAGGACAGAGCTAGGGGTTAAGCAAATGCTGCCACTTGCCTGACTGCTGCTCTGGGACTGTGAGGAGAGATGAGGGTGGTGTGTAGGCAAAGAAGGAGCATTGCAACTCAGAGATCTGCATGAAAACATATATAGATGAGCTGAAGTCAGAATGGGCATGGAAAGGGCAGCACTGGCTAGGAAATCCAAATTCCTTCATTGTGCTGCTCAGCTGATGACTTGTTTAATCCAATGGCAGGATTTTCAGTGCATAGGCAATTAGCCGTGTTTCTATTAGTCATTGTCTTTACTGGTAAACTTTGAGCATATCTGTGTTCTGGTCAGCCTTTCAGTAAATTTGATCTGTCTAGAGACAGTAAATTGGAATAGGTGGTAAAAGATGTTTTGAGACAAGCTGAGGACTGATATGCTTTGAGAAAGAGCACTGGTACACAGTGTAAACTTTGGCTCTTTTTTGAAGCCATATTCTGTATTGTGCTAGAAGTGAATGTGACAAGAAAGGGTTTGGAGTGCCTACCTTGGCAGCTGGGAGCTCACACCCAGCTAAGCACACAGCCCCTTTACAACAGTTTTGCCACAGAAACAAAACCAGGAACAAAGAGTGCTCTGCTGACAGGCGAGGAGATTGCAAGGAACTGTCTTTGGGAAACCCAGGATGTCTGGAATCTACATCCCAACGACAAGGTACCACTGGAATCCAAATGCAATGACACCTTGCAGCCTATAGCATTGGGATGAAATACAGACTGGTTGTTTCTTCAGATGCTGGATAGGAGGATGAAGTCTAGGGAGTACTTGGAGTCCTCTTTGGAAGGGAAGAGCAGATTCCCTGTTTATCTCAGACTAGAAGTTTTCTTCAGCTCTGCCTGCATGTCCCACCAAGCTCTCTTCAGCTTGGTGGGACATGCAGGCAGCAGGCTCACCTGCAGCAGGATCTGCCAGCTTCCTGATTTCTGGCTCTCAGGGATGTGTGTTCCCTGTGGGAAGCATGTGCAGAGCTGTCGAGAGCAGAAGCAGTGCAGGCTGCCTGACACACATTCCTCCAACTCGGCTTCTCAGCAGAGCACTTATTCCAGGGCTGTACTTCCCCTTGATTGATTGTCCCTGCCGTTGTGGGGCTGACATCTTACAGGGGAGTCCTGCTTGGTCCCTTATCGTGGGAGCATGAGGAGCGATCATTCCCCAGCAACACCCATCGATAACAGTGAATAATAGCCAGGAAGGGAGGCAGACAACAGCAGGAACATGGTCAAGAGAGGTGCTGTAATTCTTGGGACAGGGAGCTTCTGCAGAGGAGGAGGAGAGTTTGCAGGGTGGATGGGAGGGGGGGGGTCCTGTCGCTGTTGATGCTCTCTAGAGCTCAGCAGCTGGAGAGAAACATTGGCTAAGGATGGTCAAAGCTGGGAAGGGAAAAAAGCAAGGAGGGAAAACGATGAAGTAAAAAGAGCTAGGAGCCACGCTGGAGAGCATACAAACAGCCTGCTGGCCTCTGATGCATGAGGGATGAAGAAAACAGACTGTTTTTGACTATGTGGACCATCTGGGTGATCCTCTGGATTTCAACTGTCCCGGTAGGTGCTCACATCTGTTTATTCCCCTTTGCATGGAATCACATGTTATCTGAGTAATTCTGAGCACCTCTATTCCATGAAGTTGTGGTGCCTCTGTTTAAAAAGTTCTGTGTAGAACTTGGGATTTTTAAATTCTATTCTTGCTTCTGCTACTTCCTGCACTAATTGACAGTGGCCAGATGACTAGATGCTAGATGCCTCAGTTTCCTCCACCTTCATAAAGACGGCAGTGTTACTAACCCACTTTGACAAACACTGCAGGTGCTGTGATGAAGGAGAAAAGATTTGACACCATTCAGAGAGGCTTTACTGATTTACACCAGCAATCAATCCCTTAAGGGGCAATGCCCACATCTAGCATTGCCTCCCTGAACTCAGATTAAAAGAAAGTGAAGTGATGTTTATGCCACAAAGTTTGGTTTCCTTTTTTTTTTTTTTTTAAGCTTTATCATTTATTAAAATTTATGTGGCAGATTGTCACTGCTGAGCTCCAGGTGCTTGGAGGCAGTTGGAAAGGAGAGTGGAACTTGGGCTGTGATCTCCAGGTGCTGCTCAGGTTATTCAGATTTTGAATATATATAAAGCAAAGGGTGAAATATGTCCAGCTTGGGTGTGAGAAGTTAGGAAAGGATCAAGTCACTGTTTCATTGTAACAAATGGAAAAATCAATTTATTTGTCCCAGCAGGGGATCTGGTTCCAACTATGAAAAAACCTCTGCCTAGACATTTTAATTGCACAGTGAATACAATCTTCAAACCTTTTTCTTTTTGATCGTCTTCTGCAATAAAAATTTGACTGAGATTGTTTTCTTGTAATTTTGGTTTCTTATTCTTAGAACTACCTGAAGGACACTCTCTAAATAGATGTCATTGCTCAGGGTGTCCCCAAGAACACCTCCTTCTATTGGTTCTTCTAATCTTTCAAAATACCTACTTTGATGTTGTCAGACATATTTTGCTCCTTAAATCCTCTCATTACACTAAATCCACTTATTTTAAAATTAAATGGCTGTGAATTCTGAATAATGTTTAGATCCATTAATTTCACACTTTAAAAACCGTGTTGGCTGTTGGTATCCATATTGTAGTTTTTTGTCCGTTCTGGAGATCTATTTATCACAGTTATCTCTGTTTGGAATGGGTTTGGTATCTTGTCTTTAAACAAAATATGAGGATGTCTTTCTCTCTGTCGTGGTTTCAGCTGGGATAGAGTTAATTATCCTTTTAGTAGCTGGTGAAGTGTCGAGGAGATCAAAACTGTTTCAGGGAGCTGTTTAGGAAGAGACATAGAAACCGCACGTAGAGGAGCCCCTTTTCCTGCTGGTTCTCAAGCAGCGGGGGCAGGCTGTTTGCTCCCACTTGTGCACGGTAAACACAAGTGAGACTGAGCACAGCTGGTCGCAGAGTGGCGTTATCCGGCCGCGGCGGATTTCGCATCGCTCCGCAAACATCCGAGCGCTCACACCCAGCCTGCCCCCTCGGATGCCAGCGTTGGCAAAGACTGCCTCAGGGACAATGTTGGTGGAAACAAGGTCTTTAAACCCGCACCTAGAAGCTCTCTGCTTTCCCTCGGCTTAAAATCCTGTTAGTTGCACATCTATAATCAGGAAGTGGCATCCAGCTGATTAGAAGAATAGGGTGGATATCGCTTTGTGGGGTAGAACAATTGTAAGGCACTACCTATACTGTATTCCTGCTTGAACAACATATTTAGTGTAAGAAAGTAATGTTGTATCAGATCATCAGAGTGATCTTCACAACTGGGTGTGCTAAAAGTCTGTGGCCTCACTCTAGCCATAAAGAAATAACACAGAATTTAAACTTTTCTAAAGCAAAAACTTCCTTAGGACCCACATTTCTTGAAGAAAAAGAGTGCCCACACAACGTAGAGGCTTTTTAAAGATGGAGTATTCCCCTGTTCCTGAGATCATTGTTAACATGATTCCTAGCATTTATTTTTACATACGTTCAGTATCATCTTAACAATCCGCACGCAAACCAGGCTGGTTATGTTGGCCACTTCAAATGCTCAGCATTCAAATTGTGGCATCAGGAGACAGTTTCTCTCATATAAAGTCTTTGCATGTGTGATTCCAGAAAATTCATTACATTGTGCAAAACCATGTGGTTTCTCATTCATTTATTTCATGACACACAAAGACAAGGGAGAAAGATGCTGAAGTTAAACAAACCAGACTAATTGGATGAGACATGATACACTTCTCAAAAGATCAAACTTTGTTCAGAAATACAATACTCAAAAAATTTCCAGCCAAAATAGTGGGAATGTAGTCTCTATTGTCTGGTATGCTAAAATTTAATTGTAGAAAAGTAATAGTTCTCATTACAAGGTTTTCAGAGATTGTTCTTTCTCCCAAATCTAATCTGAAAGTGATCAGCAATGCTACAAGATTTATTAGGTTGAGCAGTAATGTGATGCTGTTGGGTTAACTTTCTTGAACAAAGAACATAAGCAAATTCTGTCTGATACTTTTCAAATAATAGAGCCTGGTGACTGGCTTTTAATCTCTTCATTATGTGTATACATACATATGCATTTATATAGATGTACATTAAAGTTCCGTAGTGAGAATTTATAGAGATTTTGGGTTTATCCATTAGAGAGAAATTATCTAATTCATTATAATACACATCCATTTATATTCAGGTTGCTTGTGTCAAAAAATGGACACTGGTATAATAGCAGAAAGGGTAAAAGTATTTTTTTTCTGAATGATATAACTGTCAAGACCTTGTCCTGCAAATAATTTTGCAATGATTTTCAATACTTGTCATTTTAATGGTCTGTAGCTATTTGGTTTTTTCACTCATTTTGGTCCAGCTGCATAAAACATAAACACACATTTAATTGCTACATCAGGATTGAGCGAACACTAACATTTCCACATGGTTTTATGAGATAAGAGGATGGGAAGATGAGAAAATGACCTTAGGACAAATTACCATCTAGGTTCTCTTGAAAATCTGGGTGAGATTCTGCTTTCAGGTGGGCTCCTGCAGCTACCAGATGGTAGCAGTGAAACAGGCTTGGGTGGTCTGCAACCAGTGGACATATTTGGATCACTTGTGCCCAGCAAAATAATCTGCCAGGTGTATGGTTTAACACTGCCATGGGTGAGTGATTAATTCTCTGTTATTCTAGAAGACTCCAGCAGTGTCCTGGATGTTTCTGCAGTCTTTCAGAAGAGCATCCTGTTCATGTACTTAATTTAGCAAAATAACACATTTTTCTCAATGTCAGTAATGTCAGCAAAAGGGAGAACACATAAACTCAGTCTGTGCTTGCCTGCTGCTACTACAAAAATGCAGACATAACTGGGAAAATTGTCTGTATTTCAAGGAAATATTGCCCACAATCAAGTGATAGATTTGCATGGGGAATATGAGCACAAAAAGGGTAGATTCTGTTGAAATTTTATATGGTTTAAGAGGAAAAGTGATTCCACTGCTTTTAAAATTTGTAGATCAAAGCTATTCCACCCATCTGTGACCTTCTGACCGTCCTGAAAAGAGAGGAAGAAAAGTGTTTGGAGACTCTTTCCCTGGAGGCAAGGAACAGAACGACTGAAAATGATCTGCTTCAGAGCTCAGGTAAAGGCTGAACAAATGCACATGATAAAAGCTGCTCTCACATGAACTGGATGACTCAAACTCAGATACCCCAGCATCCCTTCCCATTGGAGGTATGCACTTAGTATACGTCTCTCCTTTAGAGGCAGAAAAACAGGTAATATCTGTTACAAGTCCTTGAGAGTGGGATTTTGACCTTACTGTGACAGGAAGAGTTATGGGAACCTTCTAATCCAGTTGCTTGACTGCAATCCTCACAACTAGGGAACACACCAGCAACAAAATCTTGCAAATTGCAATCATCTCTTCCTGGACAAGGATAATTTTAACCCCAGCAAGTGTAAATTTACTTAACTATATTTACCTTAAAAATCAATGAAGACCAGCAGCCAGCATTTAAATCACATGGCTTGAAAGTCCTCATTGCTTCCTCCTTGTTCCAAGTTACTGTCACCCAACAGAGTTCTTGAATTTCAGAGACCATTTATCATCATATAAAGGAGTTTTTTGGCCTGGGAAAGTTGTGGTACTGAGTCCTCAACATGTAGACAGCTTTGCTTTCACAGCTGAGCAACTGGGGTCATGTGCAAGGCTCTGCCCTCATGATAACATTAGCTTGGGAAAGGGAGCAGTGTAATACTAACATAACCCAAGCACGCTCTTTTCTGTGCATGAGTGAAGACAAGAAAATTCTCTTGGGAAGCAAGGAGCAGGGCAGGGAAGCTTCTGGAGACATGGAACCCCTGATCATGATGACACTGTGTATTCCTGCTGGGAGAATGCTCTGAGTGCTGTTTGAAGGAGATCCCAAAGAGCACAAGGCTGTGTGAGGGGGATGCTGCTGTGCTTTGTCTCCACTCCGAGACTCTTTATCTAGCTGGGGGTGGGAGACACTGGCTTTCATCCATGAGGAGTGGCAAGAGGCCCACCTGCAGGAGGAATAGCTCAGCTGGTTTTCGTTTTCTCTTCCTGGATGGAAACGACCCAACATCATAATTTTGCCAGGTGTTTCTGTGCATTGGGTCTGATTTGGGGGTTTTATGCCTGTGGTGTTGGTATGAAGGTTTGATAAAACAAAAAATGCAGCACACATTAAGTCTTAAATATCACCCAAGGTGAAGATTTGCTTGCCTTTAAACCTTTGCTTTGAAGTAAATCCTTTCCAAGACTTATAAACATTGGCACAGGGAGGACACCAGGGCTGAGTGCCGCCCTGTCTGTGAACAGCTCTGTATTTTCAGGCTGTTGCACAGGAGGAAACCACTACATTTCTAGAAATCTAAATATTTTTGTCAGGCTAATGGAGGTTGTCTTTATAAAGCATGAAATGTTTGAGGAGAGTGCTTGGTCAGCACTTCCTCCCCACACATCCGGATACAGCAGGCACAGAGTAGTCCTGACACGCCCCAGTGGCCTTTTTATCCCCTGTTGTTATAAACAAGACTCAAAGAAGGCTGTGCTAAAACCATTGACAGGGAGTAGAGGCAAAAGGGAATGAGTCTGAATGATTTCAACCTGTATCTGGAGAAGAGCAGAATAAGAAATGGTAGGATTCCAATTTCTCTTTGGTACAAAGAGCATCAAATGTAGGTCTTCTCCACTAACACTCTGCACCTCAGGACAAAATTAGTCCATGCCAGCATCCAGCACCTAAGCAAGACGCTCCATTGGCCACCAGATGAGCTCCCTGATGCATCTCTACCAGCCCTGCCAGAAGGCAATATAGTCAAGCTGAGTTTGCAGCTAGAAAAGTCTCCTCTCCCTGACTGTGAGAGGGGACCATAACAAGCCCATCCTTAAAATAAGCAGCCCTTGCACCTAACTGAGGGAAGTGGGATGAGTCTGGGCAGCCAAGTTCAGTGAGTGGTCTGTTGGCATTTTTCACTTCACCATAGACTGAACACAGTGAAAGAGAGGAGTATTTATGGTGATAAAAGAAGACATGGATGCTGTCCCTCTCTATCCTTTCCCCAGTATGATGAGATCAGCTCAGCCAGTTAACAGTGATAATAATGTGTAGGTTGTGGGTGTGATCCTCAAATGGGCCATTCATTTAAGAGTTGTAGTCTCTTTGTAGGTCCCTTGCAACTCAGAATAGTCTGTGATTAAAGTGATCTGTGGTTTAAGTACCATCCTGGAGCTGCTTAAACTCCTAGTCACAGAATCACAGAATGGGTGAAGCTGGAAGGGACCAATAGATCATGTGGTCCGACCTCGCTGCTCAGACAGGGTCTTCTAGTTGCATTTTTTCCTATTTACAGAAATATTACATCAGGAAAACTTTAGGATGACTCGAAGTGAAAGCTTTAGAAAGACTGAAAATGAGTTAAAAAATTCCCATCTGATTTCCTTCCTCTTTCCAGGGCCATTCAATAGTTACCAGCAGACAGTTAGGTAGCAAAAGGTCTGATGTGAAGTCCTGTATTACCCTAATTGCTAATTGTGTGTCTAGTAGAGACCAGTGGGATCAATGACAAGAATGGGACAGGTCTGGGAGCTTGCTGGGGCTGGTTTGAAGCAATCAGGACATGCCCTGCCCAATCCAGGTTTCAGAGGGACTTGCTCTGTCTCATCCAGCTTGGTTTTCAGAGCACTGAGCATCTTTGTTCCTGTAGCTGACTTGATCCGTGGGAGATGTTGCATGGTGTTGTGCTGCTTAGAGATGTGTCCCCGTGTTTCATTGTTGGAAGGAGTTTCATGGTGTTATGTCACTGGGAGATGTTGTTTGGTATTTCCTTGTTGCCCCCCCACAGGCAGATGTGCTGGAATGTGGGATAACATGAGCTGCTGGCCTTCATCCACTGTGGGACAGACTGTCAATGCTCACTGCCCTGAATTCTTCCAGATGCTGACTGGGAAAAAAGGTAATGCTAAAATGATGCTTTTCTTGCCCAGGTGTTTTTTATTAAACACTTATTTATTAAACACTTTATTTTTTATTTATTATTTACTTATTACAAAGATGCCACCCTCAGATCTGAACTTGAAATGAATTTTTTTCCCTGCTTCTTTTAAAGAATGATATTTACTTAGCAGCTCTGTTTCCAACCTTAAGCTAAACATGAAAAAGCCTGGAATTAAGGTACCAAGATCTTTTAAGTGTTTGTCTTTTCTAGCCAGATGAAAAAAGTGCAGGAATTAAATGCTATCCTGAAAAGCAGGTTTCTAGCATGGTTTCTTAAGGAAAAGGGTTTCCTTCACTCAAGTTCTGTGTTTATCTCTGTCTTTCCCTTTTAATAACTTTTAGAGCCAGTGGCTGGTCCCAGAGGAGCTGGATGGGGACAAAACTTCACACAGCATTAGGTTCACATAAGTTTTGGCAAAACATCCAGAGAAGATCCCCTTTTTTGCCTTCATTAAGAAGCAATCTGCACTGGTGATTTCTCTCTTGCCTGTGACAGAATCTATACAAGTGGCACAATCTCATGGAAATTCAAGTTTCATGTCTCACCAAACAATCCACTCAAATAGAGGCAAGCTTGAACAAGGCTTTTTGTCCTTTTTCTGGGATATCTAAGCTAGAAATGAAGTGAAATTTACTCCCAGTAGGCTGCAGTAATCGTGAGCTATTAAGTAAGCCTGCTTTCTGTTCATTTCTTCTTTTCAGTAGTGCCTAAGAAATGTGTTTACATTTCTCTTTAGGGAGTTAGTGATTCAAACGAGAAGAGGCTTTTGCTCTCTTCAGTTATAGAGCACAGATTAATGAGGTCCAGTACTTACAGAAAAGCAGACAGATTCATTTCATGAAGGGAGAAACAGGAGACAAAGTATTAGATTGTCTAATAAAGATTACACAACTCAGAGGAGAAGCACTTAGTGCTCTTTAAATGAAATCAGACATGAGCCACTCAGATTAAAATAGAAACCTTGCTACTTTCTGTACACACGAACATTATCTGCCCTTTGAGCCCTTTAATCTGGTTTAAAGCCAAAGGATAAACTACACAAAGGCATAGATCGCTGAAGAAACCATCTGTCTGACATCTACATCTTTAGCATAGTGATCCCAGTGCTTAAATGCAGTAACTGAAATCCCTGCTGGTACAGCCACTAGAGGGAACTGCTCCCTGCCTCTGACATTCTCACCGGGGAAGCAAGCAGGAATTTGTACATCCGAAGGTCATAATTACATCTCAGATGTTCACTGAGATATCACATGTTGATAATTACATGTTATCTTGGAGGTAGTTGCTCTCCTTATTTGCTCCTTAGTTGCTCTCCTTATCAACAAACTGATAAACAATAATCAGAGTGACAGTGTTCAAAACAGAACCCCGAGACCTGATCCATCATCATTAGCATCTTATTTCAGTCTCTGCATCTGGCATATTGGGTCAAAGTCAACAATAGTTTAACCTCATTCTCATGGCCATGTTCTTTGATTTTATACTGTGGTTGGCTTGTGACTCAAGAGTTTATTTATTGCTACAGTCATTGCCCTGTTTGAAACAATTTCAAAAAAGAAAAACAAAGATCTGCTTGCTTCAGAAGAAAAGCAAAGGTTTTCCCTCCTTACCACTCACAAAGCAGATGGGCAGCCACAGACACCAAAGGCCCGTATGTTAAGCCATGTGGATGGCTCTGAGCTCTGCCAAAACATGGGTCTCTGTGCTCACAACTAGGCTTGCATTTGCAGCTCAGACTGTCTGGTCCCTTTCTACATAGCAGACCAAGGAAACAAAATTATCTGGAACCAAGTCTTAGACAAGGAATGAAAGAATGTGTGACAATTGTGAGGATTCAGAGGCAAAGGCCACATCAGATGGCCCCAGTCCCACAGCCAACCCTTTAGCCAGAGTTCCTTCTTGCAAAGGCAGTTCCAAAGTACCAATAAACACCGAGCCAAGTCCTTAGACAAACTGCAGACCCCCAGTCTGCTCTAAGTGGGGCATGCTGCAGTTTACTCACTGTGTGTGTCACCCATAACCAAGAAGCACTGTTAAAATTTCCCTCATGTCCATCCCTATGATGTACCTGGCATAATCTCCTGTGCTTTGCATATAACGCAATAGCATGTGCACACCAACATAGAACTTCACCTCTTCTTATCTGATCTGCTTTGACTGCCTCGAGCACAAAACAGTCACAGGTATGTTTACAAGCACAGTGCTTTGCTCCAAGTTAAGTAAGTGTGTCTTAATAGTTGACACTGATGTAGAGAATTGCCACCACACCACCCCCTTGCTGGGTGCCAAGATAGGCTGGGGAGAACATTTTGGGCGAGCTGTTTCTTCCCTGTTGTTGCTGCACTGCAGCAAAACATAGAAAACCTGGCTTATAAAGTAAGCCTGGCCCTTTCAAAGATGCTAAGCTGGAACAAGATGTTCAAAAAAGCATCAGAATAATAGTCTGATAAGGACACACCCAGAGCTCTTCCCACTCAGGGTTCTACTCGTGTTTGCTTGCCTTGCAGGTTTGCAGAGGTGAGTTCAAATCAAGTGCAGGCATGCTGTCAGGTCACCAGCACTAGCCCAGAGGTAGCAGGAGACCTGACTCTGTCCTGACAATTCCAACAGGGCTCCAAAGAGGATAAACCATTGCCAAACACCGCTGCATATGCATCTCCCTCAGTTCCCTCAGCACTGCAGGGATGTTTTGCAAGAGCCAGACACTCTAAGGTCCTCACAGCTAAATGTGTGGGGAAAAATAGACTTTTATGGTGCCCTCTGGCAAGGCTTACACCAAGAAGGACTGCTGGTTTCATGTCTCCTTTAAATACCTGCTAGCATTGCCATCACTGCAACAAAGCCAGGATTTCACTCCATGTTTCTAAAGTATGATTCTTACCAGACAGATCAATGTGATTGGGACAGTAGGTAGTGGTTTTACCTCTTTGTAAAAGTTTCTCTTCAGCACATAACATACACACCTGTTAGGGCCACTTTCTTCCAGTGATATTGTCAGTGGTGTTGGGCAGGACTTCTCTCTTCCCCTTTAGAGCTGAACATTAATATGGACAAGTTCAAAACTATCCTATTCAGCCATGTGCAACTTGCTGGGCATTCATCTCACTCAGCATTAGGAGTCTAAAAATCAGACATCCCAGCAGATGAGGGTCAGACAAACAGCCCTCTGTGGATACTAGCCTAAAAAATGAGTTGAATTCTGCAAATGTCTATTTTTCTCTGAAGACAGCCACAAGGGACACAGTTGGACCCAAGTACTCAGTTTTCCAGAAATTGAGCTGAAGTGAGGGGAATTTCTTCCTAACCTTTAATTTACAAGTAAGCAAGGAAATCAACAGTGTAAAATAATGCCCAGTGTGGGGAAAACACTTTTAGTATTCATCTAAATCTTACTGAAAATCTGTGACCATCTACAGTTTTGTGTTCTATTTGGAGCATGACGAACCACAGTAAGGAGGTGGGAGCATTCAGCAGAGTATCAGGTTTGCATGAAGTTTGAATCTGTGATTGAACAAGTCATGTGTTTGCTGATCTTGGAACAGTGGCCAAGAAACACCAGATGTACTGAGCAGTATTATTTATGTTGCAATTAATAAAAACACATCCATCACAGTCATCCCTAAGTGGGTAAACAATATTATGACCCACACAAGTACACTGGGCAAGTATCAACAGAATCAGCTCTGCTGCATTTCGCCTCCAGCTATGCAGAGTGTCCTGCCTGGGGCAACATGGTCTCCTGGCTCCAGGAGCAACCCTGCATGGTGTCTGGACCCTGAGGACAACAAAGATACAAATGGAAATGGTCATACTCCATTCTGTCTTTTTTTTAATTGTTACCACACAGGTTTTGTGTACCGAAACTGTACAAGTGAGGGCTGGTCAGACCCGTACCCAAGACCTGACATTGCTTGTGGCTACAATGTCAACGACACAACCAACGAGGCCAGAGTGAGTCTGAGTGCCCATGACCACAGATCTGCTCTAGGGCCCTGGGGAAAAACACTTTTAGGAGAGACTGATTGATTTAACCCAGGTGGGGCTATTATTATTGGTGGTTTTCAGCATGAATACTTCAATGGAATGGAATGCTTGGAAATGATTGGAAATGATTGGAATGATTGGAATGATTGAAAATGATTGCTCAGGGTGAAATTTCAGTAGTTGATTTTACAAGAAATTTTATTCATTAAATTGGAGGAGGGATCTTTCTTTTGGTGTGGGCTGATGTCCACCAGGCAGGCAAGGTAAAGATGTGATTATCTGTTCCCCTGCAGCGTTCCTATTTCATGACCCTGAAGACCATGTACACCATTGGATACTGCACCTCGCTTGTGACACTGATGATAGCCCTAGTGGTCCTGGCCTCCTTTAGGTGAGGAGAACCATC
The DNA here is from genome assembly GCA_013400435.1 of Pycnonotus jocosus. Classification (NCBI taxonomy): domain Eukaryota; kingdom Metazoa; phylum Chordata; class Aves; order Passeriformes; family Pycnonotidae; genus Pycnonotus; species Pycnonotus jocosus. The sequence continues at coordinate 200,969 of VWYP01017307.1, read as the reverse complement.
TCTGGTCATCTCTGGTTTGTGTTTGGCCAGGACTTCTGGTCATCTCAGCTGACACAAATCCTTCTACTGACTTTTTGGGCAAACTAAAAATTGATGTATATCTGAAAACTTTCACAGAAATCAGTGACAAAATTTATCTCTGAATCTTGTCTCCCAGAAAATGTCAGGGCTGCTCATTATATTGTGCTCTCCTTTTCCTTCCAATTTGTAGCTGGATGCATGTTGCAAATGGCATTTGCACCAACTCCCTGCTGAGTTCTTCCCATGATTTCAGCGTCCCTTGGGCAGAGTGTCTTTGCCCCTGCTGCTCTCTTCCCTACTTGAGACTGTGGCTAAAACTTTATTCTAAGTGCAACTGTACTGACTGCTGGCAGGGTGTTTCAGGTTTCTATTAGCAATCTGACATTCAGCTTATCTTCACTCATCCCTGTAACCTGGAATTTGTACTGTGCTGCTTATTCAGTGAAATTTCCCTCACAGTAAATGTCAGGGTGGCACCACTGGGCAAAAGGAAACCCAACTACTTTGAAAATGTATGTTCAATCTGTATGGCCTCTGGACACAGACTATGTGGAGATTTAAAACAGAAAACACTGCAGGCACAAGTGCACTGGCAGAAAAAAAAAAAAATCATCCAGGTGTGAATAAACATCTTGGGTTCACATTATCCAAAAAGGAGGGAGAGATAGATGCTAGAACAAGCATATTGGCTTGAAATCACAATTTTCCTGGCAATGTTCAGCTTGTTTTAGTACCTCAGTGGAGCAGATATGACTGTAGCTTTTTAAGGCCTTCTCTAGGATATCCCTTTTGGGAGGTGCATTAGTCCTCCTTTCACAGACAGAACAACACTGTTCTTCATTTGCCAATTTATCACCTGTCAGTTTATCAGCAGTTAAAGGTGCTGTTTACAGCCACAGGCTCCTTACACTGGTGGGGAATGTCACTTCACTGGATCTCTCTCCCCATTTTTTTTTTATTTTTTATTTTTTTCAGGAGACTTCGCTGCACAAGGAACTACATCCACATGCATCTGTTCACATCGTTCATTCTGCGAGCCTCATCCAACTTCATCAAGGACGCTGTCTTGTTTTCCTCTGACGACATAAACTACTGTGGGGCATACACGGTAACCCTCAGCTCACCAGCTTGCTCCACCCCCTCCATTTCCCAGCAGGATCCTAGCAGGATTCAGTGTACAGGGAAGGAAATCTCCATCTCAGCTTTATATTAATCATGAGGGGTTATGGGAGAAGAGAGGTATGCTCTGCCCTTTCTCTGAGAGCATATTGAATATTGCTGACTTACACTGCAGTGTGAGACCTGATAGTAAGATAAGGGCTTGCACTCAGAGATTTTGAAATGTTTTTGCCTCTTTCTTTTTATTGGCAGCAAACTATTTCGAAAATTTGGGTGTGAGGAGGGGTGAGCAACACTGGAGATGATGGTCAATGCTTTAAACTCAAAAATAAGAATTAGGGAGAGGAACAAAAATAGGCTTGTTTTGTTTTATCCCACCAGTTTTGCTGGATTTTTGTTGCAGAAAAATAACATTTTGAGAACATTTTCGTTTGTCTTTATCAACTGCTTTTCTTGGGGAAAAAAAGGATTGACAATACATTCACATGCTTTTCTAAGGTGATATTAGGGTTAATAGTACTAAGAAGGTAGTAACAGTGAAATTCCCCTGAGACAGTAACCTGAATCCAAGTGTCCATGACACATCCAGTTCTTCTAGTGAGGCAGTTGATTAATGCATTTAGGAGTGCCAGCTCTGCTTCCTTGTCATGTGAACCCCTATCTCGAGGACACCCATTTAGTCTCCTAATTGCTATAAAATCTCTATTTGCCAAGATTAATTTACAGCTCGCTCTCTCTCTGTTAGAAGGAAAGCACAAACCCAGGCAGGAGCTAATTATCCTCTCTTTCCTCAGGCTGGCTGTAAGCTCACCATGGTCTTCTTTCAGTATTGCATCATGTCTAACTACAGCTGGCTCCTCGTGGAAGGACTGTACCTCCACACCCTCCTGGTGATTTCTTTCTTCTCGGAAAGGAAGTTCCTATGGTGGTTCATTGCCCTCGGATGGGGTACTGGTTCTCCTTTCAGTGAGAATAACTGGGGTTTTTTCTGCCTTTGGGATGGAATTATGAAGCAGTAACTGGTTTTTTCCAATTGCAGGTGCCCCAGCGGTGTTTGTGGCTGCATGGGCAACTGCTAGGCAACTCCATGAAAATATTGGGTAAGTGGTATAGCTGTTCCACGGGGTCCTGCTCATTTCTAATTTCTGGGAGCAAGCAAATCAATCAACATCCTGCTGTGGTGTGTCTGGATCCTTGCATGTGTGTGAGTAGAGGTACAGCCAAGCAACATGAGAAAAAGCTTCCAATTCCATTTGAGCATTTTCAAGGGTAGCCTTCAGGTATGAATTCAGACCACAACATTTTCAGCATCTGTATTTAACTTTCTGAAAAATTAAACTTTGTTTCTTTCTCTTCTACCTTTTAAAATTTTGAGCAGTGTTTGTACTTTAAGGAAAGGACCTATTTCTGTCCCGTGGAGGTGGGCAGTTTTCTGTCAGAGGCATTGTACCACTCAGTGAGAACAGGAAATTAGTTTTGTAGAGAACGGGAGCCCATCTAAGGTGCAAAAAAGACTAAACCTGCTTGAAAATATACCAATGTTTTGATAACTGACTGCACATTCTCTTCTATTTTTACAGGTGTTGGGACATTAACACTGATGCCAATACCTGGTGGATCATTAGAGGCCCCATAGTTTTGTCTATTTTTGTAAGTTTTTTCTGGGACAAGCAGTTTCAAACTGTATTTTCAAATATTGTGAAGTCAGCATCTACTCAACATGCCTCAGAAGTGTATTAATGAACTGATCTTAGATATGTGTCTGAACTGGTGTGACCCATGAGTTACTGCTTAAGCAACTTCTGCTCAGCAGGACTTAGTCAGTAACTAATGCCCCAAAGCTAAGTTTGCAAGAAAAGCTAGTGTGTCCTCTCAAGAAGCAAGAGCCTGAAAAAGATCAGGTTCCCACATCCTGTTGATTTCATATGAACTTGGCTGTTTTGTGGAAGCTTGTTTTGGACTGTTTCAAGGAAAGCTCCTGAGGAGAAACGAGTGGCTGTACATTTCAGTACAATTACTTTTGTGTCTGCTGGTCAATGCCTCTCTCAGGAAAGCCAAAACCAACTTGCCTTACATGATCACTGGCTTTTGTTTTCGGGAGTGAAAACAGCTCACAGGCTGCACGCACCCCATATTAGTGGACAGCACTGAGGCAGGCATTGCTCAGTGAATTAAGGCAGAGGTGTTGAAACTCAGTGTGAGCCTGCCCAGTGCAAGGCAGTAGTGATGACAAGAGCAGTTTGGTGTGTGTGATATTCAGCACCTGTGTTTTGAGCATTTGCTGGTACTCTCCTTCAGAGCCTTAGGTACCAGGGGGCTGGAGCTGCTGCTTGGGATAGTTGTTCTGCCCGGTGAAGATGCTCTGGGTCAGACCATGCTGTAATGACCTGTCTGAAAGCCTAGCCCAGAAATGTGAACTGCTGGTTACTCTCAAGTACCCTGCTGACACTCCAAACGACACCCCAAGGGCTGCTTGAGGTTTTCACATTTCCAGTAAGAACCATTTTGTTTGCAAAACACAAAAGTGCAACATTTGCACACTTCTCGGAAACCCAGGCAGCTGAGATGGTGGGTTAAAGTTCTGCTCGCATTGACCAGTGAGCAATCCTGCATCCCCACAAGACAAGCAGCAGACCTAACAAGTGATTTGGGATCAGCTTAACGAGGTCATGGCGTTTGTTTTTCTTTATAAAACAAGCCTCATGCTTGGAGCCGCTCAGCAATATCTAAAAGCCAACAAGACCCAGGCATTCTGCAAGACAAAAAGCACAATCTTAGTTTATCTTTCGGCGGCCCCCACCCTCTATCGCCTTCCAAATGTCCTCAAATGCTGATCGTTCCTTGTTTAGCTACTGAAGGAAGAGGCCGCCTGCGTGACTCTGCAGGTTTTTCCCAAAAGAGGCTTTACTCAAGCTCGTAACCAAATAAACAGCCAGATCTTAAGAACTCAGATCTAATCTCTTTATTCCTCACAGTCTTCAGCAGCTCAAAGGGCAGAAAATCAGCACTGATAAACACTTTTGTGCTCCCAGGCTGGCTCATTCCTGCGCTGCCCGCGGGCAATTCCTCCAGGCAGGAATCTCGCCGCTCCCCCCTCCCCTGTGGTTTTTATCAGTCAAAAGTCCTGCTCAGCCTACAAGGCTCTTCCCTGGCCTAACGGGTTAAAAATCCCAGAATACCCAGACCTGAATCTCCTTTGCTCCCCACCATCCCTGAAGTGTTCCTGTCCTTCAAGCTCTCCACCTCCAGCTCCTCCCAGCTCGACTCCTTTCCTCCTCCCTCCCCAGCTTCCCCAAACTTCCACCCCTCTCCAGACTCCTTCAGCAGCCACAGCTGCTCCCTCCAGTAACTTTCCAGTCACTGTTTTCCATCCAGTAGCTTTAAGGAACTCAGGGACTTGCTATGTCTGTCCCATCTCCAGGAGACCCGGTTCTTTTCGGGAAACCCATCACCCCAGAGCCCTGCTCCAATGCCCACAGGCACTCACCACCCACCATGAAGAAGATGCACTTCTTGCATCCTCCTTGTTTCCCAGCTCAGGGAAGGGTTAAGAGCTTGCCACGGTGCAGGGTGTTGCAAAAGGGGTGCAGGTCTGCAGGCTGTGCAAGCCAGGAGCAGATTGGCCCGAGGTCGCTCCCTACGGGGTGTGGGACAGACAGACAGACAGACAGACAGACACGCTCAGGCGGCTCTACCTCCCCTGCAACTCACACGCTTTGCCTGAGGGTCAAACGAGCAGAAACAGCTGTTGCCTCATCTGCGCCCAAACTGAGCAGATCAGCATTTTTATCTGATATCCACCCTTCGAGAGGGGGGAAATGCAAAAGGAAGAACTCCAGCATTGACTCTCCTCACCCCACTTTTAACTACTTTGCCTCGTGATCCCAAACCACACGGAGTGTTTTTGGCAGGGAACAAAGAGCACTTGAAGTCCCAATTAGCAAGTGATAGCTCCAGTGCTGCCTCTTTGCCATCCAAAGTGGGGTCAGACTGTGCAGAGGCTGTCAGAACCCCACAGCCAGACGGGACACAACCGATGCTCCTGGTTTCTCTGCTGGAGAAGCAGGAACAGAGACTGGGATGGGAACATGGACACAGGCAGGCCTGCCCCAGCCCCTCTATTCTTTCTGCTTGGTCCAAACCCCGCAAAGTGGCTCTGCTGAAACCTGCAAGTTACATAAGTGGATATTGGGTTTGCTGTTTGGTGGCTTGCTTTCACATTCTTACTTTGGTTTTGATTTTTTTATTTTTTTCAGATTAATTTCATTATCTTTGTCAACATTTTAAGAATCTTGATGAGGAAGCTCAGGTCTCCTGAAAAACGGAGCAGTGATTTCAACCAATTCAAGTATGTTCCTTACATCCCTTATAAGGCATTCAAAGCCACCTGAGCATTTCTTGCGCCCTCTACACCAGCTTTTCCCTCTGTTTTCATTCTCAGGAGACTTGCAAAGTCAACACTCCTCCTCATCCCTCTCTTTGGGGTCCACTATATCATTTTTGCTTTTTTCCCTGAGGATGCAAGCAATGGCACAATGGAAATTCAGCTGTTTTTTGAACTGGCTCTTGGATCATTCCAGGTAATATTTGACAAGCTATTGTTCCTTTAAAAGAAGAAAAAGAGATAGAATATATAACTCTCAACAGACTTGCATTTCCAATGGCAAAGCTAAGCTATCTGATTTCCCTTGAGTTGCCTCATTCCCATTCAAAAGCTGAAACTGCTGTCCTGTGACCATGGTTCTTTTATCTTTTAGGGCTTTGTTGTGGCTGTACTTTATTGTTTTCTTAATGGTGAGGTGAGTTTGTGTGTATAACATCCTTTTTTATTGCTGATGCATGCCTCATTAATCAGTGGGATACATCCCCCAATGAACTGGATGTTTGAGGGTTTTCTTCCCAGCTACCTAACATCACCCATGAAATTCCTCCTAGACCTGGCAAGCCTAGGGAATTGTATGCCAGATGCAAACTTCACCTCTCAAGTACTGCAACCCTTTCATAAATCAGATAGCATTATTACTGTCTGGGAACTGAGGATGGGAGCACCATCCCTCACACAGTCACAGCCGATTGGTTCTGACGTGTGATACCATTATCTGCCATCCCATCCTTGGCTGTTTTATTTACTCAGTCCTTAGGAGGGAATGTATCAAAAGCTATACCCAGTCCAAGTTTAATAGGACTCTTATAAGGTAAAGCTTCTGGCAGAGAGATAATTTCCTTTGTAGTTGCAGGACAACTCCCAGGCTTCTGGGCTAGAACTTGCACTCTGAAATGCTGCTGCTGGTAGAGGTGGGGGGAAACATACAAACCTGAAAGATCTAGAGCTAATTGGAAAGAAAAAAACCCCAAAAACCAGTGCCTAAGAAAAAGTCACTTTGAAATGAAGGAAGGAAATACTCTGACTGATCTTTCAATAGGGTTCAGAAAAAATGGTTTTGAAAAGAAAATCTGTATATATATATATTTATCTTAGAGTTCCAAAATGTCCTGGTTTTATATCTAAAATTAAAATTCTAGAAAAATCTAAGCCAAACACTTCCTAAGGGCAGCTAAATTCTGTGAACAGTGTCACCTGCAATTACATAGAAAATTGTGTGGTTGCAACAACAGTATCACTAGAAGTGTCAAGAAACAGGCACTACCTTAGCCGCTTAAACTGAGGTTTAAATAAATAAGTCCAAGGCTTGGAAAAGGTAACCTGCTCTCATTTTCCTGTTATGCTGCTCTCTGCAGTGCAGGGTTCCAACATAAACTAGCTGAACTAAGCATTTTGTGACCTTTCTACCCAGGTTCAGCTGGAAGTTCAGAGAAAATGGAGGCAGTGGCATTTGAGCAAACACTGGCGTCAGCATCTCAGCACCTCAGCGAGTAACGGAGGAAGCGGCTTGACTCAAGAGATGCAGGTGGTGAGGTCCAGCCCACCACAGCACAGGAGAGGAACCCTCCAAAGGTCAAGTGTTCTCTAGCCCTGTGCACCTGAGGGTACCTCCATGCTCAGATACACCTGGCTGAGTCCCGTGGGCTGAGCTGGGAGTCTTGTGTCCACATCCAAAGCGGGACTTGGCTGTAGATCAATGGTTCTTGGAGCACATCTGTTCGTGTATATCCTGTGCAGCACCATGGTTATTTTGCAAAGCAAAACGGGCCAAAGTATTATGCTCTTCCTTGAGTTTCTGGCCACAGTAATTTGTGTTTCTTTCCACATCTGCTGTTCTACCTTAAATGTGACCTTCCATTTTCTATGTGGCTCTCCAACATGTTCCAGGCTAAGTCAGGCTGGTGATTTTTTGATGTTGTCTATTTCTTCTGCTGCAGAAGCTGGGAGGAGATTGAATTTTATATGATGAAGGTTACATGCCATCCTCCATGGGTTTGAAATGCCAAAATAATTAATCCCTAGAATTTATCAAGGTTCAAAGCCTTTTTGTTGTGGTGATGGATGATGGACACTGAGAACATAAGGCACAGCTGAGCTTCAGTTTCCTCTCTGACTGCATTTCCATTGCTCCAGTGACAGTGGCACGTTCAGACAGGCTTTTGCCTTTGCCTCTTTCAACGGTGGAGACCTTGGAAACAACGGTGGTCCAGTTTGGATATTTATATCATTCTGAAATGGTAAAAAAGCTATTACAACATATTCCAAGGGTGACCAAAAAAATCTTCAGTAAGATAAGTCATCCTTACTGTGCCTGTGCGTCTGAGACTTGACCAGCTTGTAAGGGAAGAAATGAAAGCTCTTGAGACATCTAAAGCTCAATTGAACTGGACAGTATAAGGTATCTGGTGAAAAACAATACCATAGTGGCTACCAAAAATCTCTTTCGAGTCTACAGTCCCTCAGTGTACTGAAATCTGCAAGGCTGTGCACTATAATATGCGGTCAAAAAGTATCTGAGCTATCACAGCTTTATGCTCTTAAGGACATAGTTAAGCAAATTTCCCAGTTTTGAATGGGAAAGGGATAAAATAATTCATCTGACAAAGGAAATCAAATCTCCTACTTGCTTTTGTATCTAGGTCTCCCTAGTTGGGGTGATTTTTGGCTGAGTTTCTTCAAGGGCAAAGACGATTGAACCGAAAGCAAACGGTGTTTATCACTTCTCCCTCCTGCCGATCACCTACAAGACGTTGGCAAAACATGCATGGCATGTCAAATGCTGCCTGAGCAGCATTCCCCAACCCCCTCTGCCAAAACTGCTCCAACGAGCTTTTAATCACACCAAATGCCTACCTGGTAGGCTTCTGCCATTTTATCAGAAGACAAACATGCAGAGAAGTTCAAGGGATATGTTCAAGCTTAAATTACTTGCACCAAAGCAGGGTTTTGAGTATTGTTAGCTCTGTCTGAAGCTTTGAGATTCAGGAAAAAGGTCTTTTTTTCCACTAGCAGTGCTGACAGTTATTCCACACCCTCCCTGGTGCAGCAGGTGCTGCAGGCAGCAGCACACGGAGGGCAGCCAGGAGAGGAGGAAGGACACTCAGCAGCAGGCAGAGCTTCGTGGTTACTCCAGCCTGTCCTGCCTGGTTGGCTTTCTTGGCTCATGCAGGTCACCCAGCAGCAGGAGAGTGACCAGGAAGAAAAAGTGACGAGATGTAAAGCTGTAAACTGGCACGTGTTTCAAGGAATTACCTTAAACTTACATTTTTGGAAATAGCATGGTTTCAAGATGGCTTTGTCCTTTAAAAATTAGCCAAAATAAGTGGAAGGAAGAACAGCAGCAGGATCAGTCCCATGATCAAAGGAGAAGTGAAAGTCCCTCCATGAAGGTCGGAATGAAATTTCTCACTTTTTGCTGACTCACCTAAGCCAAGCAGAGCCTCCGAACTTCTCGGGGGTTCACTCTGTCCCAGTGCATTTAGCAAGTCAGATACTTCTGAAAAAATGTAACCTTAATTTTCTCTCTGGCCTCTCTGAGACCAAGAAGGGTGAAACAACTTGTATGTTCCTTCTCTTGGGAATTAAACACTCGTCCTTCGAGCCAAAGCAGCTGTTTGTTTTAAATGTGAGTGCCTCCTTCCAGCATAAATGAAGAAATACAGATTCAGAGATATAATAACATGTAATTAATTAGATCTGATGCAATTATTGGCTCTCACACGAGCCAGAGTAAGAGCTCAGCCCTGCAGTGCATAGTTAGGACCAGCACAAGACTGGGAGGAGACCAGGCTGAGCATGATACCTATTTGTACAGGAGCATGCCACATGCCCCAGAAAAAAAATGCTGCTGGTTTTTATATTTAACACTCCCTCCCCTCAGTTCTAGCATAAATTATTGTTTTACCTGGCCATTTTGGTTTTATTTGTTATCTTGCCTGAAATAACCAAGAAAAAGGAATTATTCCCTGATTCCATATAACATATTTGCTTCAGGCATTAAGCACAAGCCTCGTTTGTATGAAGAGCTGAGACTCCAGAAAAACTCCTGGATGTCAGCTAGAATTTGGAATCCTCAGCTCCTGGGGAAGAGCATGCCCACTCGGGAAGATACCAGCAGCAGGCAGCCCCTGGAGTTATGATCCTGTCACCTTGTCCTGGTTTCTGCTGGACACAGGAAGCTGCTGCCAAACACCACACAGGGGAATGGGTTCTTACCTCCCCCATCTCCTGGGCAGGCACTGCAAAGGCTCCCTGCACTGCTGGGGATCTTGCTTGGTTAGCTGTGCTGAAGGATACAAGAGAAAAGAACTACTTAGCTCTGGGGACACTGACATGTTGATAAGCACATGAAGAGGAACAGGAAAGCAGATCTCAGCGAGCAATGCAAAAGCAGGAGATGAAGGCACAGAGGGTGAACACAAACTCCATATTCATAGAGCCCACCCACTTCCCTTTCACTGCACTTGCTCCTGGGTATTCAATGTAAAGCAGGTGGCTTTACCAGTAAATAGGACCTGAGTACCACCTTTCACACAAGTAGTTATCATTGCTCAGGGACACTGGTGACAGCCTCTGGCTATTCACTCCAGGTGCCCTGCACGCAGGCAGCAGCTCCAGCAGCCTGAGCATCAGCAGTCTAAGAGCTAACTAATTTAAGAGGAAATAATTAATGGATTTTCTCTCCAACACGGCAACAAGGAAGTTCCTAGCAAAACTGTCAGAAGCAAAAACCAATAGTTGTGCCGTGAATAATTACATTGTGCAATGCCTGTGTGCAGGGGAGCTGAAATGGGCTGCTTCAGAAGGTACCGATTCAGTCGGGTTGGGGCCAGTGAAGGTGAGAGGGCTCAGGAATTCAGGCAACACCCCTTCCAGGACACTGCCTGGGGCAGACCTTGTTTTCATCCAGAAATGAGGCCCTTCTTGCATGTGCCAGCTGACTTAGGTTGAGAAGAATGGCCCTCATCAGCTTACCACAGGCCCCAGCAGAGGGAAAGAGAAAGCAGGTGAGGACACTCATGTAATGTGTCTGTAATCACCTTCCTGTGGCTTGCAAAAGCAAGCAAGGCTCAACCCCATTCCTGGTGTCCCTACAAGCATGGCTGATGAACGGATTGGAGACTTAAAGTCAAAATAACATGCTTTAGGGGACCCTGCTGGTGCAGGAAGGCTGGGCTAGATGACCTCTAGTGCACCCTTCCAACCTTAACCATTCTATGATTCTGGAAAAATACAGTCCAGCAGGATACTTCCCTAGCTAGCATGGCCTGTATAAACATTTCCTTATTCTTATCCACAGGCAATGGCTTGTGTACAAGTGTCCAATTAAAGTCAGTAACTAAGTCTAAAAGGCTCATTAACAAGAAGTGATGCTCATTACCCTGCTTTTAAGAGATGTTAAACTGAGACAAACCAATGACCTCTCCTGTTGGAAAGAGAAGACCAGGTGCTAATTAGCTTGAGATTACATAAACTAATTCAGTGGTGTAGCTGGGAAGCTATTTTCCTGACATTTAACTAAACCTAATACAGTGAGCTTTGAGAAAAATACATAACACATTTATATTCAGATACCACTTTTTGCAGGCCAAGCAATCAGAGCTGAGGAAAAGAGCAAGGATGCTTCAGACATGGGGTGCAGTGTGGGAACAGGAAGGTGAAGGACACAGGAAAAAGCTCTTTAGCTGGTAAACAGAGCACATGCAACAGCAGGAAATCATTAAAGCGCCTACAAGGTTATCTCAAATTCCCACGAAGCAACACAGCTGACTGCTCCTCTTGTTTTGCAAGAGAAGAAAGCAGTGCTGGCTTCTTGGGCTGGTGCAGACATACTGAAGGGAAAAGGAGAGGGGATCATATAGTGGCCTCAGTTCCCTTGGTCAGAACTTGGCAGAGCACCAAGAAGTAATTTCTTCATCAGTTTAGCTGGGTAAACACCTGGAATGGTGCCTGGGAAGTTATGTAAAACCCCACTCATCCCCACCTAAATCTAAAGATAAAATGAGTGAATTACAGTTCTTATTTCAAATCAATTTATTTAACAAACTTCAAGAATATTGCTTAACACTTCCACACACTTCAGAAAATGAACAGTGACCCACTGCCACACAGGTTGCTCTATATAAGGATGTCTCCAAGACAATCAACTCTGTTTTGTAATATTTAACTGTCAAAATGCATCTTTCCCCAGTGTAATTAAGTGGAGCAATACTACACAAAATCATTTGGAAAAAAAGTTACTCTATTTTCCCCAGAGGATTCCCTACCGTCAACAAAAGGCCTCTTCTTCAGCTAGCAGAGGGCATCCTAAAATCATTCACAACTGCACCATGTCTAGGGTCAACTCAATGGCCAATTGTCCAGTCTCCCTCTAACTCGAGCAGGAGGCACCAGCCTGGAATCCAGTCTGGCTATGGCTGCCTTCCAAGGAAAGGGATGGAGGCACAGCCTCCCACTAGCATGAGGGAGTGTACACACAGAAAAAGAAGATTTCCAAGTCTGGATGCCACCAAAGTATCACTCTAAAGTCACATTTATGTTTCTAGACAAGCCATAGACACCCTTACATGCAGGGGAACTGTCCTGCCTGGCATGGGCACCCACGGGCACCACAACTTTATCATAGGTTAGTTAGTTAGGATTCTCCTGGTATACCTGGTAAAACTCCAAAGTGCAACAGTTTGGGACCAGACCTTGCAGGGTCTCTTTGGCCTAAATAGCTCTGCTGAAACCAACAGCACCAGCTCACACAAACATCTGCAAGTTCAGCCCAGCAGTATGTCTTCAACAGTGCTGTTCAGCAAATCAAAAGCACCTTCATAAACAGACACAGTCAGAGCGCAGTTTTCCAGAGACAAGTTAAGGGCACAAGTCCTTGCCATTGAGAGTGGGCCAAGAAACCCCAACAAAGCCCCAAAACATTATGAGAGCTTCAGGAGCTGTCTGGGTAGCACAGCTCTGCATCATTTTGACAGAAGGATGAGCAGATTCCCATGCAGAAGTACAACTGGCATTGTCCAGAGCAAGCCAAATCTGAACCTGCATTACAAAATGCAGGAGTGTTGTCTTAGGAAGTTACAGATGTCCAAGAAGGAATGGAGACTGTCCTGAAAGCAAGCAGGAGTCCACAGGAGCACATTCATCAAAGTGTGGCACATTCAGCTCAGGCGCAGTTTAAGATCCTCAACTTTCAAAGACAAAGCTGTTTACTCATGACTCACCTACACAGGCCTTTTGGCCTCTGTGCTAGGATGCATTTGTTTCAGGCAAAAAACTGTGTCAAACTAAAACCTTGCTCAACAGACAAGGTACAGGAATGAAACATGTGGAAACATTTGTTCTAAAACAAGGATATAAGCAGCTTTACCAGTGGATACAAAGCAAACAGTAAACCAGAAACCTGAAACACTCCAAAGACATTTTTGATTGTGAGCAACCGAGTGCTGTGTGTTGGACAGAGAGAACACATGTAGAGCAATCTACTCTACAAGTGAGGTTTTCTCTCCTTTTACATAAGACACCATGGAGAACTTCAAAGCTGTAGCAATTTTAGAGATCTTGACTCAGACATTGGCAGAAGGAAGACCAGCCTTAGTATAATAATTTTGGCCAGGTCTCTCAACACTTCTACCAGTGGTGACAGATTAGAGCTGCACCCATCAGCCCCTCCTTAGGCAATCACGGGCTGCTTCTCCTCCCAGGCTCACTGTTAGTCAGAGGAAGAAAAGGACTCGATCTGGTCAGGAGGATCTAGGGCTTTCTCCTCCCATTAGAAATGCTACAGGATAAACAGATTTCCCACTGCCCCCGTGGAAACAATGATAACCAAAACACATCCCAGAAGTTATGGTGGTCTCTGCATGGCCTGCCCAGCCACAACACCCCATGAAGCCTTTGCAGAACTTGTCCCTCTTGCCCCAAAGAAAAAACCAAGAGCAATGCCCTGTTACTGTAAACTTTGCAAGGGCTGTGCGAGAGCAGTTTTGGTTGACCAGTTGGCACATGTCCTTCAGGGGTGGCAGGAGAGTGGTGATGCTGGGAAGAGGCTACAAATACAGGGATATGCACTGCTGCCTGAGGAAAGCATCCCATCCCTTCCCTGTACACCTGCATCACCCAACACCTACCCCGGGCCCCAGGTCAGCACCTCTGTCTGAAGTGTCCCCAAAAAAACACCAAGAAAAGAACATATAAAGGGAACGTGTTAGAAGGAAACAAAACCTGTGACCAGATCAAGTTCTGCGTGCCTTCTCTTTTGAAAGAAAAATGGAGTAAGATCCAGTGAAGATTTTCAATACTCCACTCTGGCGAGCATGGCCAGGCAGAAATCATCTGTCCCTGAGCCAGAACAAACCCATGAGACACACTGAAGTTTTATCACTCCTCACAGGCTCCAGAATATGAGGAAAAGACAGCAACACCAAACCCACAGCAGTACAGGTGTTGTGCAAGCCTCAGATCAACACGTGGGATAGACTGCAGTCTTCCAAATCTCTGCACGTTTAACAAGACACCCTCTGTTTTAATCCACTCCTCCAGAAAACCACATTTCAGCAGCAGCCAGTCCCAGTCTCTGCTTGGCTGGTGTTGCACAGCTCTCCATGCTGACCAGTGGGTGGTTACGTCTTCTACAAGCATCGAGACTGACTCATGCTTCCCCTCCTTGCGCACAAATTAACACAGGGCATCCTTTTCAAACTTCATTAGACTCTCTTTTTTTCCAGTCTAATTGGCAAAGTTGATTACACAAAGGCAGAGGTACATCCTTTGTGCCTAGATTTTGCCCGCCCTGCTCCTGAGGTGTGTGAGGCTGTTGATATGAAGTCCGCTGATTCCGTTAAGGAAGAAGAGAAAGGCAGCGATGAACTCACACCAGTATGTCAGAGTGAAGCCTGTGAAGGTCAGGTGATCCTTCACCAGGATGGAGAAGCTCAGAACACCAGTGGCTGACAGCAAAAAAGAGATGAGGATGAGAATGGAACCCATTGCCCATTTCCGCCTCGCATTGGCATCATCGCAGACTTGGGACACCATCAGCAGCTCCAACCCAAATATGGCAACCACAACAGCAAAGGACACCATGCTCCTGATGGGAATCACCCCTAGGCTCAGTCCCTCCACCTGGGCCAGGCTGAGGTCTGTGACACACTTCAGGACACTGTCGTTGCTAACGGTGCAGAAGTGCCACAGTCCAAAGAGCTGCCCTCTTGCAAAGAGCCAGCGGCCATCGCAGATGGAGATGGATGACAGGACCACAGCTACGGCCACACACAGGATGATCAGGCTCCTGATGAGCGTCTCAAAGAAGGATTTCTGTGGTCTCCTGTGTGCCAGCAGCTGCTGTGCCTGAAAGGAGAGCGTGAGGAAAAAACAGAGTTAATGGTGCTTCACCCAGGGTGCTTCAGGGTGAAATGAAGCCAGAGGGACAAAGCTGTCGGATTCAGTGTTTGAAAATGTTTACTTGTGCACATCAAACCCCTTCTCGCAGGGGAAGGCTGTACACAGGAGAAAGGAAGGGTGGGTGAAGCTCCCTGGCTGCACAAACAATGCTACCACGTCAAGGCCTGGGATCGGGATCACAAAAGCTCTCGGCTGAACCAGGTCCCTGCCCCACGGTCTTGCAGCACAGCCTCCTGCTGTGGCAGGGCTGGAGGAAGTCACCGGCCCCTGGGAGGATGGATGGCTGGGACGGGGGAGGCGGCAGCAGCGGGCTGGGGGGGTTCCTAGCTCCCTGCACTGCCCTCCTGAGCTGCAGCCAGCCGGTCTCTCCTCCTCCGGCCAGCAGCACCAGCGGCGCGACCTCGGTGTTCACCCCAGGGTCGCACGGTTCAGCTATCCCGGGGCTTGGGGGCGGGCAGGGGGGAATCTTCGGCTGCAGCCCTCGCGAACCCGCGTGGGCAACGCATCTTCCTTCCTCACCGAAACCCGCCAAGTGACACGAGATGTATGGAAAGTCGAGCCAAGAGCCCCCTGCCCCCTCGGAGAGCCACGTGCGGCGGGGAGTGGGGAGCCGCGGCCCCGGGGAGCTGCAGCCCGGGGGAGAAGGCGGGAAAGGGAATGCGGGCGGCTGCGCCCCGCTGCCCCGGGAAGGGTCGGAGCTGCTCCGGGAAGGGTGGGAGCGACCCCGGCCGCGCAGGGACAGGCAGGGGCAGCAGCCCCGCAGCGGGAGGGAGCTGCGGACGTACCTGCGCCCCGATGGCCGTCATGCTGCCGGCGGCGCCGAGAGACGCGGGCGGGCTGCGGCCGCGGCTCTTTATCTCCCCGGAGGGCGGAGGGCAGGCCNCCCCGACGGGCGGAGCCGGGCTGGGCCGGGTCGGGCCGAACCGAACCGAGTCGAGCGGAGCGGAGGGGGCTGCTCCCCCACAACCTGGCACGGCGCGGGGGGCAGCGCTACTCCAGCCCGGGGCACGGACTCGCCCAAGCCCGCGGTAGGACACGGCTGCCGGGCAGGAGGTGTTCTGGGCAGTGGCGATGCCTCTCGCCGCGCTGGAGCCTCGCCCCGTCCCGAGTCCTGGCGTGACACCGGGTGCCGGAGGGCCCGAGGTGTGTTCCTGCCGCCAGGAACAGTTTGTGAGGCAGCGCCGGTGCCAAGCGTTGGGAGACGGGGAGGCTGCCCCAGCCCTGCCCGCTCGCCCGGGACACCGCAGGAGCCCCCTGGAGCGTCTCTGGGGCTGTAGTGATGGGCTGCGGTGACACCCAGCCCCGGAGACGCCTGTGGCTACAGGAACACCCCATCCTGCCCTCGCCGCCCGGTCCCCGGCTGTGTTTGTGTTCCCGAAGCCGTTCGGCACCGGCTCCGGTGCAGCGATGGCCTCGCAGCTTGGGCTGTGTGCACGCTCTTATCTGTTACCAGCCTGCTCTACATTACCTATTTCTACCTGTACTGTCAGCAAAAACCTCTCTGCTTATGAAGTTTTACGCCTTAGCTCTTTTTCTCACTCATGTTTTGCCATCCCCTAATGAATTATTGATCGTTCTACGTTTTTGGGTTTTTTTTGTCTGAAACAGCTTTTTAAAAGCACAAGAGAACTGGGTGTTGCTGGGTCGTCAGAAACTCTTGTTTTACTGCCAAATTCTGATTTTGACTCCAGCAGAGAGTCTCAAGTCCAGTGAGCCACCCCACGGGTAGTTGTTCTGGGCCTCCCTCATGTTCACAGGGGTCAGAATTTGGTCATTCTCTTTCTAGCCGAAAGGAGTCGGAAGGATCTCCTTCTCTAATATGGGGTGGTAGAAGTTATTGTTACTTTACCCTTCTTGCTGCTTCCATTTCTGAACTAATCATCTGTCTGTACAGATTGTCTCATTATTTTAATCTCTATGCAATTTCATAAGGGTTCACTGTGCTTCCTTCAAACACCATTTATGTCTGCTGTGATCTAAGTGTATTTTCTGTAACACTATTTCTAGCAAGATTGAGTGTTCTGAACAATATTTAGTTTTCATACTTTTAATTTTAATGATAAATGCAGACCCTTTTATTTCTGTCCTCCTGCAGAATCTTTTGTTTAAATGTTTCTCTACAAAGTTGTATACAATGTTAAATTATGTTTCTGTCAGACACAGAATTCAGATTTTCTCCTTTTGCCACCCATGGTAAATCTTTGCAAGGTCTGTTGTTAAATCTTATTTTGTGGGTTTCTAGTCAGCAACATATTTTGTTTTCTAAGTGTGCTATCCAAGCTAGAAAAGTTGATGCTTGCCACATCCCTTTCATCTTAGGTTCACCAGTTGATAGGAGATGTTTATGAACATCCTGGGCTCTTTATTCCACAGATTAAACAGCATTTCTGTATTGCATTGTGCAGACGGATTACACACATTTGCTGTTGTACCCTTGCATTTCAAAGTTCCAAATTCAACAATATATATGTATTTTTGGCTCAAAAAGCACAAACAGGTTTTGTCTCTCATTTGTTGCATGAGCTGAATAAATGCTGCTTGCATGTAACCGTGCTGAGCAAATGCAGACTTGGACCAGACAAAATCTACCAACTCTTGTCTGGCAAAGACCTCACTCAACTTATGCTTTCTGTAACATTGGCTCAATTCTGCAAAGCATTAGGCAATTTGCCCCACAATTAGCAAAATCATTAAGCATAGATCTGCATTTAAAATGTCTGAGTCATCCTAGCTACTTCAGCAGTTAAAAATCTTAACTTTTAACGATGGGAGGTATTCTGCTGAGCAAGATATTTTTTTGTTTGTTTGTTTTCAGTAAAAGAACATGGTAAAGTTCACATGAGTAAAAACATGCATAAAAAGCCCTGATGAATGAGGAAATTAAAGTGGTTACTTTTAAGCCAGAACTGTTCCCCTGTCATACTTGGATTCTTTAGTAAATATATAGTTATGTGCCAAGCCTGTTCTTTGAGGAAAAAGGGTGGTAGGGCATGGTACTTCTCCTGCAAACAAGAAATTGCTTTAATGTTTTGTATTTAATTTAGTTTCCCCAAATATAAATGAAAATGAAACTGGACCTGGAATTAAAATCAGCATCAAACAGATACTTTCAGAATGACTTTCCTGAAGCTGCCCCAGAGAGGACGGTTGTAACAGTGAGTGCTTAATTTCTGTAATTATCTGGCTGGAGATACCTTCTGGTAAAGTTGTCTGGCTTTAGAAAGCCTGTGAGAACTCTGCACATTTTTCAAATGTAATGAGTTTATCTTCATTGTCTCATTAAAGAACAAGCCAAACATATTATTTGACTTTGAAAGGAAAAAAAAAAGTGGGAAAATGCCTTTACACTATTTTTTAAAATCACGTGAAAATGGTATTTTACAATAAAAAAGAGCTCAGTGCCATAAAAGAAAAAAAAACATTTTTTGTCTGAAGAATACATTACCTATGTAATAACAACAGAATAGACGACCTTTAAAGCACCTTAAAAATATTTTTGGTTGTGTTAATGTAGAGTTCTTGGTATATTGCCAGTTTCATTATTTTATTTAGAAAGTCCCTTTTCTCTATTGTTTAACTAGGCATTTCACATCCTATCCCTGGAGAGAAAGTTTTCGGGGAAATGTGTTCATAAATAATGGAAATTACCAGAGACTGTTGTACAACACAGAAATAGGTTCATATGGTTCACTGAAAACCATGAGAAGTTTAACACTGAAAAATCTATTCCAGCTTTTCTCCTGCAGAAGCTTGGAGGAAGTTCAGGACCAAAATCTGAACGTCAGCAGGAGCTTAGGGAACAGTTGCCCAATGAAGTGAAATCACTTAGAGGTGAAGCAGAACACAAGTGAGTGAGGCACCACCAACCTAGCTTCATCTGATCTTGAAGCCAGTTACTTCTATGAATGTGTTTTTCTGTTTAATAAAATTCTTTCTGATCACATCTTTAATTCTTGGCATAGTAACACACCCGATGAGCCATTTAAACCCTCATTTTTGTCAGATCTGTAGTTCAAGGTATCTCTGCAGAGAGAATTGGATCTGATCTTTGAGACAAATGGATCTTGACTATCTTGCAGACTGAGACCTTGAGAGGTGTCCGAGGTCTGTATGGGGGAAAAAATGTTACTCTATTTTCGTATCTTCCCAAAGAAGTGAGCATATAGAAAGTGTTATGAGAAAGAAAGAAGAGGCTAACTGTCTCCTGTCACTGTACTCTCGCCTTCTCCTTTTCCTGGTAGTAGACTGAAAATTCAACTGGGCTGAAACAGAGCTTCTGGAATGGGGCAAAAAGTCAGCAAGTTGCTGGCAAGCTGCTCAAGCCCAGCAGCTTCTTGGAACACAGGCAGTCATCCTAGGTGAATCATACCCCAGGCAGCAGCATACATAACAAAAGGGGGTTTGGGTTGTGCCAAGGCCCACACAGCTCAGACCAGCCCCTTATCACAACTACTTTACCTCAGGATTTTCCTCCCATCCATTGCTGCAAGTCATTGCAGCCAAGCAGACAAACTCATCCTGGCATGTAAAAGCACGTAAAGAGGAGAGAGCTCCTGAGCCAGATGGTTTCACTTTGCCTCCTGCCTGGACACCTCTGCTGTGCACAGGAAGGCAGACTGGCCACCAGACAGGGGCTAGCAGTGTCCCTGCAGCCCCAGGCTCTCCCACTTGCTGCTGGCTGTGCCTGAGAGGCCTGGGCTGCTGCACATGGCAATAATCCCCAGTAATACCCACCATCCTGGTCTAGGTCCTACCGCCCACCCACATCAAACTGTACTCCACAGAATCACAGAATCACAGAATATGTAGGTTGGAAGAGACCCTCAAGATCGTCAGGTCCAACCCAGCCCTAACAAATCTAGTCTCTTTTTAAACACATCCAGGGATGGTGACTCCACCACCTCCCTGGGCAGACTATTCCAGTATTTAATCACTCTCTCAGTGAAAAACTTCTTCCTAATATCCAACCTATATTTCCCTTGACACAACTTGAAACTGTGTCCTCTCTTTCTCCCAGTTGCTGCCTGGAGAAAGGAACCATCCTCCAGCTGTCTACAGCCACCCTTCAGGAAATTGTAGAGTTGCTGAGGGACTCAGAGCTGAGTTAGAAACATGCTCATAAAATGGGAGTCCACTACAGTGATTTTAACCCCTACCTGTTACATCTAAGAAGAGAGATTTTAAGCAGGACAGGAATAGATATCGTACCCCAGAAAGAACTGTGTTTTCACTTCTAATCAGTTTTTGGACCTACCTCAGCATCACATTGCAGAGATCCAACACTGGGTGCTCACCTGCTCTGCCTCAGATTCTGTCTTTTTCAAGGATCTCTGGCAATAGTTACACTGGCTTAGGATAAAGGTCAAAATATTTGTATCTGACCATTCTGACAATTCTACTTTGAAATATACACACAATACAAAACAAACAAACAAACAAACAAACAAAATTAAAAACACTCCAACTACTTTGTCTTTTACCACTACTAGAAAAATTTAGGTCCATATTTCAATACTACATAAATCGGGGGAAATAATTCAGTTTCTCAGCTGTCATATACATATTTTTTCTCTCAGTAAAAAGTCAGATCAGTGGATTTAAAAATGACAAATACATTAAACTGGTGAATCCATCTCTCAGATTCAGAACTTACTCAAAGGAGCAGTGTTTGTTAGGAGGAGATGAAATACCATTATCTCAGCTTTCTGGGGAACAGAGCACAAGTTGGTGCCTTGCACATTTTGGTGGGGACAAACAAGGTGTCTGCCTGGCTGTGTTGGCCAAGTAATGCAATTGTTTTTCTTCCCAAGGTGTGGAAAGAAAGTGTGTGGTGATGCTTCTTTTGATGCAGCTCATAAATGTATGTGTACTGGGAGTAACTGGGAATGAAAGTTAAAAGATCACTGCAGCCAAACTCCAGGCGAATTCCCTATTCTAAAGATAACAAAAGTAAGCTGTGTTTAACTTTCACAGTTACTCTGGTTCTAGAAGAAATACAAGCTCATTCTCTAAATGATGAAGACACACCTAAAAAGGATTGATGTTATCTGTACTTTAAGTGAGCAGCTGAAACTTGGCTGATTCACAAATCAGAAGGTACTTCATAGACTTGTGGGGAGGAGAAAAAAATTAGATTCTATTTTCATTCTATTAACTTTCACTCTTCTGAGTTTCCTACTGTGAATGCACTCAAATGTTTTTTATCAATATAGTATCAACTTATCTTACTTCTATGCAGCTTTGACAAGACTGCTACAGCTTTGGAAGACTATATAGCCTATTCCTGGAGTGACACCTGTGGTATTTAGAAAACTGTCCCAACCGAAATATACCTTCTTTTTTGTCTCCAAAATTTATAATCAATCTCAGAAGATGGCTTAGATGGCTAGTCACCTCAAAGTAGTATTGCCCAATACTGTTTGCTCTGAACCTTTAGCGGGAGGAGCAAATATTTTGAACAACAGCAAATGGAATTGTCATTTATTTTTAGCAGTATCATCAGGGTCAAATAAGTTCAAAGGTTAAAATGCTTCTATTGCGAAACAGGATCACTCCAGATGAGTACTGAAGAATTTTGAGTCAGTTGCATAGTGTGATCAGCCTTTGAGGGCATTTTAACAAAAAAATAAAATAAAAAAAAAATTACCTCACAGCGCTGAAAAATCTGTTATGGGCCTTAAGCAACACACCAATACTGATTTGTTAAATCTGTGCTAGGAGTGTTGCACCTTCACATGTTTGTTAAAAGCAAGTAACCCCACCAGGGATTTCCAAGGAAAACATCATCCCCTTTCTTATCTCTACCTGCAGTGGATGCCAATCAGCTCCATGTTGCTCTGAGCAAGAGCTAATCATAGAAGTGCAATAGAAGGAACAGGGTCTTATCACACACAGGAGTTAACATTTATTATTGCCATATCCAAAGTCCAGGCTCTGTCCTGCACACTGCAAACTCAGCAGAGCAGAGCTGAGTGTGTGTGTCCCAGCTGGCCTCTGACCTCTGGCATGTTGGGCTGGCTTCAGCGCACGTCTCTCCTTCCCAGTGCTGCGAGGATCAGGATGTTGCTGGCCTTTCTCTGATCTAACAAAGAGGAAATAGCAGCAACTCCCTGAGAGGGTATCAGAACAATCCTGTTTTGCAGCCATCAAAAGTATCTGATCCTCCACCAGAAGTGCCTTACTGCATGCAGAGCAATGGCTCTGGATTATATTTTGGTTTGAGGTTTGCTGCTTCTGTTTCTCAAGGCTGTATACGATAATGGCTGCCTATTTTTACCACCTTATTAGTTTAATAAAAGCAATTACCTCTACCTACAAATCTGTTTGTAGATGCCCTCAAACCACCACTGCCCTTGTGTCACTGCTGCCCAAGTATTATTTATGCAGCCCAGGTGCCTCACACACATTACCTGTGAGCACAAGGCAGTCACTAGGTCAGCAACATTTTCAGGCAGCCCAGCATCCTTACACATTTACAGACATTCATCCTGCTGCTAGACAATCACAATGAGCTCCCTAGCTCATTTTATTTCAACTCAGTCTATTTCAACTCAACAATTTCTACCTGTCCAGCCAAATTTTGTGTTGCTGCTTCTTTGTCACAAACACTGTGCCCGGTCACCACCAGTACCTTTGCTTCTGCCTTCATGCCTTTTGCAGCCAGTAACTGTAGAGCTATTTCCACACCCTGGATTTTCCAGCTTGCTTCTGAAAGACAAAGTTGATTGCCAAAGGGCAAGCTAAATAGTAATACCACTGATGTTACTTTCTCAAGGATGGTGAAGATGCAAGCAGAAAGGTGTTACTATAGTAAAAAAATTAAGTATCCAAATAAAGACATACAAGGTAGAGTTTTCAGTGACATGTATTACTTGACAATTAGCATTATTTGTAAGCCTGGCTAAGAGCAAACCCTCCCTGGGATAAGCACTGTGTACAAAGTGATGTTTTACTAATGCTAGAGGTATGAGAAAGGAGAGCAGCACTGTAACAACTAATTGTCACAGGGGCAACTAATCCAAATGAGGACTAGGATATAGAACTTGCTACTCCCAGCCCATCCTTTAGACCCAACTCCACTAGTTTAGCAGTCAAAAATTCTGACTACACTGGTTTTGACAGAAAACATGCTGGCAAAGCACAGTGTGCTCACAGTGCATCAGCTTCCAGGCAAACAAGAGCAATGCGGGAGCATTTGCTGGTGTGAGCTGTGTTCTGGTGAAGGTTGGCAGAATCTTTCAAGGATAATCAGCTTCACAAAATACAGCTGCCATGATGGAGCTGTAGAAGATGTGGAATTTAGGGCTAGAGAAGAGGTAAAAGCATTTCTTATGGTGAACATCTGCTCTTATCCCTCTCTGGAAAAGTAAATTTAATTAAGACAATCTCAAGTAACAGAGGATACAAGAGCAGGTAAAAAACCCCAAATGCTTATTTTACTTACCCAGAAGAACAAGGAAGAACAAGAATAAACTACCTTTTTTTTCCCCTCTTTATACTAATGCATTTTGGAGGACAAAAAGCAGTTCTAAGAGCATTTCCCATTAAAAGTAGTAAAGAGGGAAGTTAAAATTTTTGAGAGCATGTGAAGTAATCTCTAAATCTACTACTTGCCTTGTATAACTAGCTACAAAACTGTATCTACCTAGACAGATACATAATGATAGTTTTCATCCTATGTAGTTCTATAAATCAATTGTCTATCTGAAGAGTGCTTGAAGTCCTCACCTATTCAGGTGCTAACCAGTTCAGCAGGAATGATAATGCCTTATCCCTGTATAAGGTTGTGATTTCATTCTCAAATGCTCTATGCTGGAATAGTTCAAGATCACATTTTAAAAGCAAAATCTTTCCTTTCCATCATCAGCAGCTCCAAGAGGCTACACTAGGCAGACCAAAATAATTAGCCCAGTAGAGATGGCCACAAATTTGTGTTTTGTAATCGAGTTTTGCTCTTTGAGCAGTCTTGCCAGTATTCAGCCAGTCTATACATGACTCACCCCTCACTGCAGCCAATTGCATGGCAACATCAAGTTAGTTCTCTTGTTTTCACAGCATCAAGAGAATCAACTCCACTGCCTGTGGAACCTTTCCTTTCCCAGGGAAGGCTTTGTGTTCAGCATTTGCCTTTTCTCTAGAAGCCCAACACTGTTGTTGGGAAACAACATGTCCCAGAAGTGTTTTATGAAAGATGATTTGGCAGCTTTTGACTAAGTCTCTGAAAGCTCCGGGCAACAAGTATCAAGCACCTCGTTCTTAGCATGCACAGCATTTAGAGATAACCTTTTCCAGATAAGCTCTGTGGCGCTCCAGCTTCTGCGGGTTGCCACTCACCTACCTGGGCAGGAGCCGGCAGTGCCCGAGCGCAGGTGAGCGACCCCCTCTAGCGGCACAAGGACGGGGGAGCGGCGCTGCTCGGGCAGCGGCAACGCGGCAGCCACGGGATGGAGGAGCTCACAGCGACCGCGAAGGCATGACCAGCACAACAGCTAAAGTACCAAATGCACTTTAATGAGTTCCAGATTTTTGTTCCCAGAAGGAATTGATACCGTGTCAGTACATTAGGCAGGTACATAACTTCTCCTGAACTACAGGCATGAGGAGAACTGATTATGACATATTAGGTATCTAAAGTTACTTTTAGAAACCAGTTTTCCACATTATTAGAAATAAGGCAGGTTTCAGGCGCACATGTAGCTGATTTATCCAGTCCTCAGATGCCATATTTGCCCTTTAGTTCTTCCACTTTTGCTATGTAAGCTTTCATTGCATCTTCTTTGGACGTTCCTGAAGGACAGAACACAGGAAGCAGTCAAGATACTTTTCACAGGTTAAGATGCCTTTTACAAGTCACAACTCCTCGCTATAGCCCATGCTACCAGAGAGCAAAGGAGCCAGGAAGGTCGCTTGGCTGTGAATCCACTGCTAATGTTTTAAACAAATGTGTTCCATCAGTCGTGAAAAAACAGTGTTTCCAAGCAAAGTAGTTTCTGCACAGACAGCAACTACACAGTGCACAGTTCTATTAATGCCATTGACAATTATTACAGGAAAGCTATTTCTTAAAACACCAGCAAAGAGACCCATTGTCATTGATTAGACCACTTGTTTGGCTCCTCATTTAGAGCTGGGAGCTCAGTTGTTTCTTCCCAAGCTTTTCTAACTGAAGATGCTCAACAGCTGGAAGAAGAGCTCAGTCTTTTGGGTACTAGGCTGGGACCAGGAAAACAAATTTAGATTTCTGCTGCTGTTATTGTTCTTCATTTAACATCTTAGGCCAGCTGGGCATTTTTGCACCCTAATTCTCTTTCACACAGGCCATATTTTTCAGGATCACTTCTGTCTTGCAGAGGTAATTAAAGTTTATTATCATGGCATTCTGAACTTCCAGAAGTCTTTTATTAGAAGGCAACACTATTCTGTTTCTTGCTGAACTATGTGTGTTCTTCTGACTAGTTTGCCAGTGGTAATTTTGTTAATTTCTTTACTCAGACATTTACCTTTCAATGCACTCCAGGCATCCCACTTTGCTTTTCCTTTGAAGTCCAACATACCAGGGCGTTCTGAGAGAGACAGGATAAATAGCAGGATTAGTTTGTGTGATCTGGCTGTAGGTAATACCCACTTGAAGGCTTAGTTAGCTCTTAACCATGACTAAATCCAGTGGCTCATCTCTGCGGCTGTTACCGGTTAACCTGTAGCCAGCAGATCACCTCAGGGGAATATGTTACCACATGGTTGTTGACAACAGAAACAGACTCTCTCAAATTCCCTTGAGACAGCAGCATTTGAGCAGAAGAGCACCAACTATTGTGATTTGGTTTAGCTGTATTTTCTGAAGAGCCTGCTGTCACATAAGACCCATCCAATTAAAGAACATCAGCTCTAAAGTAAAACAGAAATACCCTGAGGTCCATTACAGGCAGAGACACGAAACCAGACAGCTGTTTGTAGTAACATACAGCTTGGAATTCATTATCATCAAGTTAGTGGTGTGTTTCTAACCTATAGTTCTGCATCTGCATTTGGAAACATTGAAAATCTGACTCACTTCACTGCAGGCTGCGGTGTGGCCAAGTAGAAAGTGAATGACATGTATATGGTTCATCTTTGTGTAAAGTCCACTTTGTGGTTTTACTTCCTCTCTCTCTCTCCTTAAAGACAATTCTTAAAACTCACAAACGGATCTGGGCAGTATCCACAGAAACACCCTTGTGCAGCTCCCATGGCACAGTGACCTGCAGCTCCAGTTGGCAGCTCCACTTCTCTCCAGCACAAACCCCACCAGTCATCCTCCCACAGGCTGCTTCTCTGGCCAACTCACGTTGGCTGCTGCCTCACTGGAGTGCAGCACTTGCAGGAATGGTGGCATATTCACTGCTCTGGAGCATCCTTTCACCCTGTCAAGCACTAATAAGGCTGAGGTCCAGCCACAGCAAAAGGATCACATCTGAAACCCAAAGTCATTTATTTTCTCCCTCATGCTGCCAACTTTGGAAAAAGAAGATTAAATTACTTACCATTTCCTGTACACTTCACTGCCAGCTTTTAAATCAATGGACACTCAATAAGCTTTGCCAGCTACTGGGTTAGGAGGCCAGCACTCCAAAGAATTGACCTTTTCCCTTTCTAATTCTAGCTGCTCCAGTGTTACACAAGGTCGATAGAGACATGCTTCACTTTAAACGTTATTCCAAAGGCTGGGCTGCCATGGACAGCATTGCAGCGAGAGAAATAGCCAGAAATATTTTGCACTTGCAGACATATTTTTGATACAGTCTTTCTGAAGTATATTTAATTGCAGCTCCCATAAATGTTTTCTCCTATTCCTCTGGTTTTGCTTTCCAGTACTATTTTTAGCAGCCAATCCAGTCTAACTAAACTGTACGTGTCATCCCCTGCAGTGTTGCAATTCCACGCTTGTATCGTTTGCCTTGCTAAGTCTGTATAACTGAGAAGTGCTTGCATTAAAGCAGCACCCCTCGGCCTGAGCAGCTGCTTATTGACAGAGGTCTCCAAAAACCTCAATCCCAATATCTGCACAAAGCTAACGCAAAGCATCCTGAGGCCCTCGCTGCACGCTACAGACGGCTGCAGCCGGGTTAATCTAAAAACCAGGAATTGCACAAAGCCTTACTGGGTCAGCCTGTGCCCTCCCGCACACAAATCCGTGCCAAGTCGGCTCTGAGTCACTTTCGCTGAGCCGCGGGATTGAGGGAAGGGCAACGAGGGAGAGGTTTTGCCTCCCGAAGCGTCTCCACGCTGCCGGCGCGGGGCAGCCGGGGCGGTACCCACCCGTGTTCACGTCGCCCACCGTGGCCTGTTTGTAGTGGCTGTAGATGTCCAGCATCTCCTGGTCCGTGGGCTGCGACTTCAGCTGCTTCACCTCCTCGGCAGCTTTCTGGAACGCGGCCTGGGGGTGAAGGCGGAAGCAGGTGAGTGAGGGCAAGGTACCCGGAGCCCCCGGAGCCCCCCAGCGCCCCCCGACTCCCCGCAGCCCCGGGGCCCCCGCACCTCGGTCATCGCGACGAGCACAGCGTATGCNCCGCTCGCCCGCCTCGCTCCTCGCCAGACCGGCCACCGGCCAATCGCAGCGCCGCGGGTTCCGCAAACACCAATCAGCGCGGGCCGAAGGCGGGCGCAGGGCGGGCGCGGAGCCAATGCGGAGGCGGTGCGGGTGCCTCCCATTCATCAGGGCATGAGGCGACAACGGCGGCGCGAGGGGCGCGGCGCGGCGGCGGGACCGGGCCCTCGCAGCCAATCCCGCGTCTTGGGGGTGCCACCGAAAGGACGCGATTGGCGGAGCGCGTGGGCGGGACGGGACCCGGAAGTGCCGGCGGAGAGCGGTAACGGGCCCAGTGGGGCGGGCGGCGGGGTGAGGCTGGGCCCGGTGGCGGTCCCGGTGCTCCTGCGGGTCCGGGGAGGTCCCTCTCTCCCAGAGGAACGGGCCACCAGCGTCTCCCACCTACCTGCTTGTCCCCGTGGAGGCGCGGGGGAGTACATGGTCCCAGCCCCACGTGCGATCGGTTTGAGTAGTAAATGTGAAAATTGGCGATTTCTGATTGAGCTCCCGATTCTGTGTTCCCACAGTGTTTTTCCATGCTGCTTAGGAGCAAGTGAGTTGAATGCTGTGCCCTTTACTGCAGCCTCCAAGTCACCAGCCTATGTGGAATAGAAAACATCCATTCAACTAAGAAAACATCCATCTTTGCTGCTTAGTATAAATCGAGTTGTTTTCAGGTGGAAAGCATACTCTTTTTTTTTTAATTTGCATGTGTTATTTGTGTGGTGTGTTAGACACAGCTCATTTAAAATGGAATTTGAACTCGGGGGGGAGTTATTAACAAAGGAATGTAAAAGGAAGTTGCCTTGTGTGGTGCAAGGTCTTTGTCCCCGTTCTAAAGATAGTGCTTGATGAAAGTGCTGGTAATTTGCTTTGCCAGATTGGGATGCACCTGCATCCCAAATACAAATGCAGCCAAGGTTGGGATGCACCTTCATGATGGTGGGGCACTTAAATAACCCCACAGTGAAAAAAGGAGGAAAAAAAAAAAGACACATAAGAAAGAACATAAGGGGGTGAATAGGTAAAAGGTTTCCTCTCAGGACTGGAGGTGGTGACTGAGATGCCTGCTCAGGGATGGGAGGTGCAAAGGTCGTGCTGATGTTGGAGCTCGTGGGCTGCAGTCCTTGCTCGTTGCTGCAGCAGCTATGGCACTTTAGCACATGGCCAGGAAGTTGAGGGATGCCAGTTGCCAAAAATAGAGAAGTTTGTCAAGGTAGATAACAGCTTGTTTTCCTGTGGAGAGAAAAAACCCAACGGAACAATATGGAGGCTTGTTTGAAGAGAGTTTTGGGTTGACAAGGCAGCTCTGTTTTAGGCTCTGCTCTCCAGTTTAAGCCCACAGAGTCATTGTAGAGACTGACTATTATAAATTTAATCCCTTAATTATGCAGTAGTGTACCAGGAAAGTTATTTGCCTGTGTATGTGGGGGTGGTTTTTTGCTTTCCCTGGGGAGGTGAAAATGAGCATTGTGTAACAGCTTAGGCATTTTTCAGAGTATTACATTCTCTACAACATAAGTATGTTAAAAAAGTCTTTGAGTTTGTTTGTATTAGGACATTCTCCAAGGGCACAGGGTTAGTCGCCCAGCAGGTAAAGTCTTCAGTCACTTAAAACCCACACAACACACTTGCATTTATCCACAGCACATCTGCATGTTTAGTTGAGAGTCTGGTGTGGCATTACACAGCACAGATGCTGGAGTGTGTGGTGTGCAGTATCAGTAATGCCCTGTTTGTTTTAAGACCCCATTACTGTTCCAGTAGGAATCATAGAAGTGAAACCCTGAAAGGCACAATGCTGTTGGATTTCTCATCATGTTTTATCCTTTGCATGAAGCCCACCTGCACCTTGTTTTCCAGCTGTGCTAATGAGCAGAGGAAAAGGCAATAATTCCTGCCATTAATGTTTCCCAGGTTATTCAGAATTAATTCTCATGTCAGCAGAAAGCTCGACCGTCACAGTTCGTCTTGTCCGCTCTTTTGAACACCGGAATTTCAGGCCTGTGGTGTACCATGGAGTTCCCTTGGATCAGACAGTGAAGGAGTTCATTGCTTTTGTGAGGAAGGGTAAGATGTGGTTGTCTCATCTGTTCACTTCAGTCCCAAGTGTCGCTGTCCCTGCACAAGAAAGCAGAGGAGAGCAAATGAGTGGGAATTCTATGGCTTTGGTAGAGATGCCGAATTTGTGTTTGCATCCCCTGTGTGCTGTCCTTCCTTAGATGAAAGGTCTGGAGTTAATAAGAGCTTCCATGGTTGGTGTGCCATGCTTGAATTTGGATGGACTGCTCCCCCTGCCCATATCCCCAGGTTTAGTCTAAATGAAACAAGGGCATTGCTGCATTTGGCTCAGTGCCTCAGGCTCCTTGAGTGGTGCTCTCAGGCAAATATTCATAAATTAATAGAGTTTAGAAAGTCTTTGATCCTAACTACACAAATATGTGGAATGTGGGAACACAAGTCTGTTTGCTATTTGTGAGAAGAGAGAATCTTGAAAATTTGTTTTTGACACTGTGTGGTCTCACTGTGCATGTTTATTTCTGAGTTTCTGTCTCCATCTTGGGCTCTGTGGTGCAGATTTATTCATCTGTGGGCTTTCTCTTTTAGAAGCCTGGCTGAAAGTGACAGTCAATCTAAAAGTTAAGTACTGCAGACCAGCCCACACAGTGACTTGGTAATTAGGGTGTTACCCTTAATCCTGCAGGTGTATTTCCACACACCTCAATGGAGACATTCAAAGGGTACAAAATAACATGATTTTTTTTTTTTTTTGCATGAAGTCAGCTTAAACAAGTCTTGAGCTGTTGTAGGTGATAACATTTGAGCAACTCCTAGGTCATTGCCCTGGGACTCATGGGTGTCTTGTGTTTGGCAATTTCTATACTTCTAGACTGTGATAGACATGACAAGATCTTAGGATGCTTTTAGAAAACTGCAAGCACTTTCAGAACATATGGCACAGCTGCTGCTATGAAGAAGAAAATAAACAATGCTAGGAAACTTGCTTTTGATGTGTGCAATATTGCAACTCACTGTTATTTGAGACAAAGCCAATGTCTTGAACGAGACTTTTTAGAACCTCATTCCACAGGGGTCCAAAAGCCCTGTTCCTTCCTTTACTCTAATCTATTTTGAAGAGGCAGTTTGAGATAAATTATTAAACTACTGAAGAAATCATGGCTTCAGCCACCTTGTTGCTGGGCACCCCACAGATGGCTGGGCCTTCTGAGCTCCTGGTTAAGTCACAGGGATCACTGGCACCAGGGAAGATGTCAATGTTCCTGCAGTTACATGTGGGTTGTGTCCTGCAAGCAGCTAAAGAGTTAATTTTCTACAGTTTGGCTTCCTTTTCATATCTGGTTCCCATGGTGTGTTTACCAAACGATTCTGTTCTGGATGACAGTTGTCAGCTGTTTGTATAAGGTAAAGAGAGATGCTGGGCAAACCATTAAGAGGATGTTCCTGGCAGATTTCTGAAGGATCAGACTCCCATCATCATACCCTAATTGCACTGACTCACTGTCCTCGTGGGGTGTTTTGTTCAGAGGGCCTTCATGCTCAAATGAAGTTATTCACATGTGCAGTCACTACAGAATCTGGGCCAAAGATTGTGTTTTAGCATTTGATGCTCAATCAAGTCTCCTATGTTGCAGATTTATTCTGACGTAAAGGCTGCCCAGGGGATGCATATGTTGCACAATAATGGAAAATGAAGTATTGGAAATAATTAAAAAAGAGAACTTTGTTTTAATTCTGTGCTTTTATTTTAATAGATGTGTCTTCAAGAACAGGACTTCCTCCTCCTTTTAAGAATTACAAGTATGGTAGGTGTTTTTTTATTTTTCTTGTTGCAATTACCGTCAGATGACCACACAATATTTTACACCAGCATTTATACAACTTAAAAGATAACTGCTGTACCATACTAATGTAGGTGCCAGTGCCAGCTCTATCCAGCTCTTGTAGCTGGAATTATGCCCCTGGGATCCTGCCTGCAGAGCTTGACCATTATTTTGAAGATATTTTTTAATCTTTGAATTAGGCTGCATGGTTTACATTATTTGCTACTAGGAACTGATGGGTTTTGATATTAATTTTTTATTACTTTTATAAGTGCCTTTTAACTCTGTCTTTACCCTAATGAGCAGCTTGTGATCTTGAAACACTTTGAAATTGTAGTTCTCTGTGTGCTTGTGTACTTCAATATCTATTTACTGATGGTGAAGCAGAAGCTGAAGGCAAGAAGTAGAAAATGCTTAAAACTTATATACTTAAATAGCTCTCACACAATATAAGAGAAACAGAGGAACTTTGTTCCAAGTAGATAAGAAAGATCTTAAATACAAGCTGGTGGTATGAAATAGCATTATGTGAAATTTAAGCTGACTTTATCCTCTAATATAGAGCTATATGTATATTTCCTTTTTGTGCAAATTGGCATGAACATGTGCAATTCATCTGTTTGGGTCTGAGAAAACTTTTAAAATAGACTAAGTTACTTCCTTTCTTGGAGTTTGTAAACTCAGATGTCAGTCACATATCTTTTCCTAAACTTGGCAGTTCTCAAAATTCCCTTGGAGTTTTCCTGCAAGTGATCCTCTGTCTCCCATCTTCTTGGAGCTGACAAACTCCTTCCTCTATGATGATTCAAAGAACTGAGTGAGAGATCTATTTATTGCATGTGAAGGCTAATAAAATCTATTTGCCTATTAAAAAAAAAAAAGCAAAGGATTTAATTTTGTGCTGTTGCTGCTGGTGAAACAGAGAGTGCAAATTGAAGCCAGAAAAAGAGTTAGGGATTAAGATTGATGATTCATCAGTGGCAGGGATTTGAATCTTTTTATTATTTTTAGTGTGTTACTTAAGACCTTAACATCTGTAAGTGTAAGTTTGAATTTGGGGGTGCCCTTTATCCCGTCTGTAGCTTTGGTGGTTTGAGGGGTTCCTGTCTAGAACTGCTGCTCTCAGCTGTACCCCTGGTGCTGCCTATCCCAGCTGTTAGTTCTTTCATCACTTGGAGATCAGTTTGGCTTTTCCCAAGAGGTGTCTGGTGGCTGAGGGCCTGATTGTGCCGTGTGGAACTGAGCATAACTTTAAAACCTGTTGCACCAGTTACTGGGGGCCTGCTCTTACTGTGATGGTGCTAACTGCAGGAAAATTTTCACACAGCCAGATCAAAGCCAGGTTCCTCACCTTCCCTTCAGGCTGTGACTCATCCAAGTCCATGTTTTTGGCATCTCTTCTGTCTCTACAGTGCTCTGCTGTCTTTCTTATGTTTTTGTGAGGAAAGGACAGTGAGACTTCTGCATGAAGAAAGAGCAGAAAGAGCAAGACTTTCTCTCCTGTTTCGTTTGGCAGTGCCAGAAATCTTAGAAGGTTTGTCTCTCACCTTGCCTGTTTCTGCTTCCTTCCCTGCAGAATTCAGCACCACTTTAACATCATATATAGTGCCATCACATTTTTGCTCTTGGATTAGTGCCCCAATTCACCTCAAAGCTTCTGACTTCCATCTTCTCTTCATTTCTTTGTATGGATTATTCTTGTTCCTGGTCTAGATTCTTCTGAGTCAGTCTTATCTTAGTTTCTTGTCATTGCCATCTTTTCACTGATGTTGGCAGTCTGGGTGCCAACTTGTTCCATGAGCTGCTTCTCAGTTTTATTTCTTTCATCCATGAATGTGGAGCAGTATGGCAGGTAGTTCATAAAATCACTTAGAAAGTGGTGTCTTATCAATTGCCATGATAGACCTATTATCAGAAAAGGCAAGATAAAAAGTTGGCAGTATGATTGAGTGGGACCAAATGGGGATGAAATAGCAAAGGTTAGTCAGAGGACTTAGCTTATGAGAAGAGACTATAGTTTGATCTCTGTAACAGAGTTAAAGAAACCATTTAATATCTCAGATGAACCCCTGGTAAACTGCTGGGTGCCAGTGGTGGAGTTCTGAGCCAGTAAAACTCAGACAATACTTCAGGGCATGACTGGACAAAGACTAGAGAAAAGGGAATGTATCAAAGTAGACAGGGGAGCTTAAAACTAACAGGCACAGGCTGGCTTTATTTGCTGTAGTAGAAGGGTTTCATGATTGCAATGTATTTTTTTTTCTGTGATTGCTTGGTCTTTTTGTAATATTTCTATGCAAGATGGATCCTGGTAATTGCAATTTAGTGTCTGTCTTGCTTCCAATACCACAGTTATTACAACATGCCAAGGCTGCCTTCTCAGTGACCTCTGCAGTGAGAATACACAGTACTTCTTACCGTATGTAATGTTTTAAATAGTGTTCAAAATGGGCCAGAATGGTATGGAAGCAAACTTCTGAGTGGGAATGTGATCTCTGTTATTCTGAACATCTGAACACTTGCTCCTGGTAATTTGAAAGTTGGTTTAGCCAATAGTTAACTTTGCTGCATCCTTCTCTTACCAGACTATTTCAATATGTAATATTCACTCAATGTACAAAACTAAACTAGAACAGAAAATGAGCAGACAAGCAGAACTGGTTTTTCTTCTTTGCTGTGTTTAAACACAGAGTCTTCAGAGTTAATTTTTTTTTCCTGGTGTTGCATGGCTTTAAGCCGTTCCCTCTGGATCTTTGCCCTCATCCAGTTGCTTTAGTGACTGTGTTATTTCCCCCTGTTTTTCCCTTTGTTAGCAAAGCCCTGCCCATGTTGCCAGGAGAAAGTGGTACTTTTTTTTTATTATTTCTACAACCACTACGCTGCACAAACGTAAGATAAAAAATATTGAAGAAAGTATAGCATTAAAGAGAAGAGGCTGTAGATGTTAATGTAAAAGGAACTTGCTTAACGACATTTCTACCGTGGATGGTGGGTGTTGTATTCATGAGAAGGAAAATTTCAAGGGACAATCTGAAGTGATCAGGTTACTGGGTCTTAATCACTTGCTGCCTATCAACTTAGCTGTAGCAGTTGACAGTGCATAAATGCTGTTGGTCCTGCCCCAATTGCATGTGTAAAAGCTATTAAGACACCCTAAGTGGCATTTAAATTGATGTGTTTTGACTGGCAATTGAGATGGTCATTAGTTGGTTATTGTAATTCAGCCAGCACACAGAAGCCCAATAGGATGTGGTACCTTAACGTTGCATTGACTGCTTTAAGGCTGTGGCCGAAGGACTGTGAGATTAAGATGTTTTCTCCTCTTTCAGGTTGAATACACAAAATTGTTAATAACAAAAGACTTTGAAGCTTCTCCCTTTGTTTGTTTGTCTTTCCCCAAGTACAACTTTCAGTATTTGTTTATTAAGCCTTATTTTAGGAAAACACTGTTTTTTCTTTCAGATACAATGAAGATTATTCACCAAGCACATAAATCTAAGGTAAGATTATTAGCTGTGTTCTTCCCCTTTTGCATGCTTTGATGCAGGCAGATCTCTACACTGTCAAACAAGACTGGAGCAGAGGAAATCAGTAAATTCTTCTTATCTTTGTATTCTGGTTCTCTGATTTGTAGACTGGTGAGCTTGTAGTGAGTTTGGAAGATGATGACAAACTGATTTTGAAGGAAGACAGCACGCTGAAAGCAGCTGGAGTAGGTAGGAGTACATTTGTATTGACTGAAGATGCTGTTCCTTGTGGTAGCATTAAACTGATAACTGGCTGATTATGTTTGGACAGGCTGCCGAAAAGTAAATGCTATTTCTGATGCTCTTTACACGACTTGATAATTATTCAGGGAAGCATTATTCAAATCATTGGTCTGAGGGCAGCAGGTATCTGCACTCCAAATGTTCAGAATGCAAATTGTGATTTTTAGAGGGTATGCTTATAATTCTGCTGAGAGTAATTTTAAATGATTGACAGATAGGTTATTAGCACCGTGTCTGCTTAGTCTTATCAGTAACATTTAAACTGATGTTTTGGTTAGAAATGTAAGTAGTGGAACCAGCATGGAATAATGAAATAAGATTAGATTTGTTTAATGTGCAGCATACAGTGCCTGATAGGCAAATTGCTCAGGAAAGCTCGAGCAGTATCATTTAGAGAATGTGCTGAACATAGCAAAGAGTTGAAACTTGACCTGATTTCTCACATTTTGACAGGAGACTACATATAGGGCATGTCTTTTGGTAATAATGTAAAGAAATGTCTGTCATGATAAAATTGATGGTCCCTGGATGTCCTTTGGGCTTCTCATAAATGTGGCTGAATGACTTTGTGGCAGCAGGGCACTTAAGGGATGTGGTTGCATTCCACCTTGATATGGACACTTTGCTCATTTGAATCTGATTTGCCTGGCTGGAAAGCTTTAACTGCCTGTGCTCTAAGTGCAGGGGCTTCACAGATGAGGCTCCCTCCTGCTCCTGGTGCTCACTGATGGCTCCCCAGCTACTGAATGGGATTTCTTTCCTGTAGGTTACTTGGCTCTCTTAGTTCCTGCAAATTTTTTTTTCTGGTTTTAAGTGACTTGGGATGTCTTTTCAAATTTTTTTTTTCTGGTGTGAACTACAACTGGTCCCAATACACCTTTCCGAAAGGGCTTTGAGTGTTCCTGTAATATGAATCATAATTTTTACTACACCAGGTCTTTTTGTCTGCAAGGGGGAAAAAAAGTGAGGATTACTGGCACCCAAGCCTTACAGATTTGTAATTTAGTTAGCAGGAGATTCATTTAACCATGATCTTTATCTGTGTAAGGCATAAGAGGCAGTGCTGTTCAGGAGAGGGACTGATGACAGTGCCAAATGTTGAATTAGAAATAACAAAGCTGTCTTCTTTCTAGAAGGTATGGATAAGTATTTGTTTATATTATCTGTCTTTGAAATTGGATTTGTAGCTCCAGCAGTGAAACAGTTGGATATGATCTTTAAAAAGGTGTCAGTGTTACAGTGAAAGGAAATAGGAATGCAGCTGCCTGCTCTGTGTCTCTGTACAAAGGGAGAGGTGGTTCATTTAGGGCAGAAAATAATTTAAAGCTGCCTTTTTTTTATTTTTTTTTTTCCTGAATAACAACAGTTATTGTCATTAGTGTATAGAGGATATTTGTGATAGAAGAGGAAAACCCATTCTTTGGAAAATGCAATGTGCCATTATGTCATTTTGAATTTGGATGTGTTCCAGTGTATCTTCATGTGAAAATTAGCTAAGTTAGGAGTTAGGTCTTTGTAGTGAAATGTTGAAGATTTTACTTTTCTCCTTCAACAAGAAGCAGAAAAGAGTAAGCCAAGGAAGTGATATCATGTATCATGTACCACTGGTCCTCATTTTGTACAAAGTTATAATTTTGTACATTTTCTTTAAATCACTAAGAAAATTTGAAATCTCCTGTTGAGATATGAAAATTTTCCAGCATCTAGTCTGGACAGGACTTACTGGAGTAAAACAATCAGAATCACTATTAGAAAATCTGGGAAATTCTGAGACATGCACAACATTTTTCCTAAGCTGCGGTTGATTGCCCTTGGCACTATACAGGGTTGGGTTAGAGAGTTATAAATTATGAGGACATTAGATAAGTATCCTCAGGAAAGCCTCTGTAGTAGTGATTATTATTACAGTTATTATCCAGTCAGCAAAGTTAATGCTTGCATTTTTTTTTAAAGTAGGGTGTATGTTAATAAAGTGTTCAATATTCATTACAAATAGTCTTGTCTGTTTTCTAGTTGAGATTCTAAAATCTCTTCTACTTTTTTTTTTTTTTTTACAAGACAGGCAGACTTCATTAACTTGAGGTTTAATTTAAAAAACGAATGTGGAATTTATTGGCTCAGCACCTTAAAGAATTCCATGTTTAATAATTGTGAAGGCATTCCATCAGATTTGTCTCTGTTCTGAATTAGTAATGTTGCTGACTTATTGTTTTAGAAGAGGAAGTCCTTGACCTACTGGGTTGAAAGAATTGTGACTGTTCTGAACCTTTGTGGGTCCTTTAGCTCTGCCATATCCCCTGTGAATAATTAGAGGTATTTGAAGGTATTGCTGGAGAAGCCAATTTGTGTCTTTCACTTTGCATATTGTCGAAGCCTCATGAATTAATCATCAGCAGGGCAAAAAATTAACTTCTTCAGACACATATTTTGATGGGTCATGAGGGAGAATGTAAAGTGATCTGTAAAATATTCTACTGATCCTCTAAGTATTAAATTATTATACCTACAGGCTAATTTAATGGAAGAAAGAAGTTTCTTTCTCCCTAACAGAAAAATGCACCAAAAAAGAGTGTATCATGCTTCATTACTTTCCTAGCATTTGAAGGTGTTAGAAATGCAATCACTTAATTTGCTGGATGCTTGTACAAACAATTCTGGAGACTGTGTTAAACAAATCTTGAAGGGTCTTGTGTACATATTTATTTCTATACATTCATGTTCTTGGTGGTTTTGTTTGTTTGGGGTGTTTTTTAATGAGGTTAAATGGCATCTTTAAAATCTTTTTCAAAAATATGACAAGGTAGAAAAAGAAAAGGGTGATTTATAATTATCTTTGACCATAAAGTTGCTAATTGTCTTCTAAGATTCTAAATAGCTGGCTGTTGGTGGTTCATTTACTGGTGTGCTAAATATTTAATTTTTTATTCGTTCTAGCAAATGAGACGGAATTAGCATTCTTCTGTGAGGAAGATTACAGAAACTACAGAGCTAATCCTGTTTCGGCCTGGTGAAGATCCCAAGAGATTGTTTTGTTTTCCCATACCTGTTGTAAATTTTCCTTATTCTGCTTAATGAGATTTTTCTTAAAGATCAATAAATCCTAGAGGATTTCTTTGCAAACAGTGCAATTCCCTTCCTATAGAAATTAATTTCTGTCAATATGCTAAGGCTGGGAGAAGAAAAACTGGGGGACATAAATGACTTTTTTTTCTTCCTCCCTATTCTTTTTGCTGTGCTTGGCTCTTGAGCCTCAGGCAGTGCCATCCCTGACCCGTGACACACGTTCTTGGTGTGATCCCACAGCAGACAGTAACTGCCTATGGAAATTACAGAATGCACAGGATGATCCCATCACAGTACTAACTTCTAATGAAAATGAAGTGAAACCTCCTTCAAATGAAATTAAATGTTTTATGACCAAATCACTGGGTATTTTAAAGAACTTGAGGAGAGAATCTCTCTGTTTCAAGTCACAGCTTTACTTCTCTCATTTTATGTTTGGTCTCTTTTGTTTAAGTAGTGCAGACTGGCCAGTGTTTCCTGCTTTTCAGTGGTGAATGCTTTCCATTATCCTCTCTTCCAACCCTCTTTAGCATGCTGAAAGGGACAAATGTCTGTTGGGAGGCTTTTGTGTCCAAGGAGCAGCTTGCCTGTTCCTAGTTTGCTTCATGGAGACACCTTCACTTAGGGGTAGCAGCTTGAGTTCTGCCCAGACATCAGTGTGCCTAAGTAGGAATTGGGCATTTTTCCAAGTGGAGTGAAAGCTCATGGTTTCAGTTTTAGGAATAAAACCTGAATGATTGCATTTTTTGCTAGGAGAGGCCCAGTCTGTGAGCCACATGTCTTCAAGACTGGGATTGATTTCTTTATGCTTTCCATGAGCCAAGTACTCTGTTGCTGTGTGTTTGTTCTTGGGAATGCCAGGCTTTCGTACTATATGAACCAAATTAAGAATAATAGAAAATAATCATGCATCCAATAAAGTGCCTTTAGATAGACATCACTTATGAAATGCTTCTTAGGGGGCACCAACATGGGACTCTGTGCCTTTAAGCCTCTCTTCATTGAAATAGGAATGATGCTGGCTCTGTGCCTTAGCAGGCTTTTTGGGCACAAGCTCTGCTAAATTGAATGAGACCTCATGTGCAATTGCTTCAGGCCTACACATCTAGGCTCAAAATATGGGTGAGAGCTGACAATGCTCTATCCATGAGACTTTCTGGAGGAGTAACCCTACCATTTCCTAGAGCTTTGATTATTGTTTTTATTGACGTGTGTGGTTTCCAAAGTATCTAAGTAAAATTTCCCTTTATTTCACATGTAAAGCCAAAGAACCCTGTGTTATTGTTCCCACCTCATTTTTCTCTTCCTTCCTGACAACTCTCTGGTTTAGGCTGCTTTGCTTCAGCGTTTTATTCTCTAGTGAATGAACTCTACCACTTTCTCAACTGTGATTAAATTACTGTAACTTTTTCTTGTAAGGAGGAGTCCTGTGTCACTGAAGTTGCCTATGTTCTCCTGGGATGCAGACGCTGTTATGCATGCCCTGATGAATTTATGAGGAGATTTTACCTCTTGCCTTCTCTTTCTGTGCAGGCAGCCTCTCTGTTGTTGGTACCTGCTCCCCAAACATGGGCCCATGTCCAGCTGCCTTCTTATACAGTCTGTCATTTTTGCAGATTTATGTGGTAAATACAAGTTTGTGCTCATCATCTCAGTTCAAGCTGATGCATTGCACTCCAGACTGTCTCATCTTTGTTCAGCCAAATTTACAATAGTGAAGGTAACTTTGTAAGAGCAGATAGTGTACCAGAGGCATCAGTGTCTCAGCCTGGCCTGCCAAGGCATCTAAATGGTGTCTGTCAGCATATGCAGCCTCTCAGACTGAGCAAGCACTGCCATTCTTTTCCTCCTTTTCTGGGGATTTGAATTTGGTCTCCAGCCCTTTCAGACAGATTTGGATTAGTTTTGTGATCCCTTTTCTCTAAAGCATTTGTGTTTGAAAGAGTAACCACATTTTAACAATTGTCCTTTCTGGGCTTGTACAGTTCCAAACTTGCAGTGTCACATCAAGTGTGGTACAGTGGAAGAGCAATTCTACAGCATCAGTGGGAAACATTGTAAATGTTCTACTGCAAATATTCAAGAATGATGTGACTGGCACTCCAGATTACCTTCTCTTTCCAAGGGAAGAGTTAAACTACTGCTTTGTGAGCTCAGTTCACTCTGGCAATGGCACTTCATTGGCTTCTTTCTCCAGCAGCACAGTGGAGCCTTTAGTAATGCTCTCAATGGCTATACTTGTAAACTGGTTTCTTCCTGAAGTGTTTTTCTACTGTAGTTGTTTTGTTTTCTTCCCCCCCCTTTTTTGTTTTTTAATGGGAATTTCAGTAATGCTTCTTTCAAGTAAACCCCACAAAACCACAGATAATAACTGAAAACTTGTTAGGAAAGATGCT
>VWYP01017307.1:131056-160354 GCA_013400435.1 Pycnonotus jocosus | reverse complement strand
TTTTTTTTTTTTTTGTGGGATATGGTACAGCCTTGTGTCAAACTAGGTTTTATTCCAGGATTATTGAGTACTGTATGAAATCTCTGATATCTCTGAAATCTCTGGCTAATAAATTAGTAAAGCCTGAGATGTCTTTGCCCATGTTGTTTTGAAATCCTTCTTCTGTTGGGGGAAATCACAGAGCTAGTACTGTGGTTTATCCTGGCAGAAATCATGAACTGCATTGGTTTGCAGCTGCTTTTAATTAAAGGTATAGTGGGGCAAGTCATACTGCTTTGCCAGTGGTCTTAGGCATTGTGGGGTTAATAAGGATTGGTGTTACAGTGGGATGTTCTTGGAACCATTCACTTTTTTTGTTGTTGTTGTTTTTGGGTGGGGTTTTTTTGTTTGTTTTTGTTAAACAAAAGAGCAATATCCAGAGAATACTCTGAAATAAGATAAAATGTATCCTGGGTGATAACACTGTAGCAGGGAATGGCAGTCAAAGTGGAACCCTGGGGTGATGTGTTGGGCTTTGCTGTTGGAGAAAAAAAAATTACTTCAGAGAGACTG
Source organism: Pycnonotus jocosus (assembly GCA_013400435.1). Lineage (NCBI taxonomy): Eukaryota > Metazoa > Chordata > Aves > Passeriformes > Pycnonotidae > Pycnonotus > Pycnonotus jocosus. Next base: position 159,802 of record VWYP01017307.1, on the reverse strand, counting down.
GAGTTTTGATTAGGAGGTGTGAAAGCATTGCTATGAAGAAGAAGAGAGGAAATTTGGAAAGGAATTGTCATAAATAGGAAGAAGAGGTAACTGTGTAACTGAATAAACTGCGAAATCTGCATGTGCAACATTCTTGGTGCAGAGATAGCAGAGCAGTGCTGCTTTCCATAATTTTGGAACTAAAGGTATAAAATGGTGCTTTTCTATAATTTTGAAATTGAATTAATGAACTTCTCCAACAGTTATCTTGTTTTTTCCAGCTTTGCCACATTATACTTTCTGCATCCAACAGTTTAAATTATTTTTCTGCACAGAGGTAGTTATGTTGCCTTTTGAAAAAGCAAGAGTTAAGAAAAGTCTGCTGACATGGACAGCTGAGTTGACCAGTGGCATAAAGAAGAACTCAAAAATCTGATAAGTACCACTTGTACAGTTACCTGCTTTATGTAAACATTGTGACTTTAAGGTGATCCAGAAATACATTGTAACCTGTAGCATTTCTCGTTCACTTCCTGCCAGTATTTCACATTCCCTGAACAGATCACTTATTTAAAAATGAGCCTGCAAGTAGCAGTGCAAGAGTTCCCACAGCCGTGACAGGACATCCATGGGCCCTTGTCCTTGGAAGCTAATAGCCACAGAAACCCCGAGTGTCCAAAGACCAAGAAGTTAAAACCAGAACATAGGATACTCATTCTTGGTCTCCTGTGATAGGATCCCAGATCTAGAGCAGGGCAGATGACTGGAGGCATTACCAATGCCTAAGGCGAATGCAGACGTTTGTTTATTGGACAGCTTGGACTGAGCTCAGGCTCCCTGCTCGGCACCTGATCCCCTTTCCATTGCCTCCTTTCCATAGGACTACTTGGCACAGATTAACAAGTGATTAATGAGTCAAGAAACGCCTAGTAGACAACTTTTGTTGCTTTTCATTTTACCAGGATATTGACTTTTCTCTACTCCTCGTTTCCTGTTGAGTCAGAGAAATAGACACAGCTTCGAATTTCCCCAGCCACTTCCCTTTGCTTCTTGCTGCCACTTCTGCTGATTTTGCTTTAATGGTGAGGTTTGCACCTCATCTGATATGCAATAGCAGCATTTCCTGTGGCAGTGAATGTACATTAAAAAAAAGAAAAAAAAAAAAAAAGAAAAATATGCTTTGAAATGGAGACTTTTTCTCCACTGTAACTAACAGTGCACAACAAAGGCTCTTTTCTTGCTTTGTGGGAAGACTTGCACAGGACAGCACTGTCCACCAGTCCGTGGAAACAAAAATGTTTTTATCATAATGCTTTGAATCTTGTAAGGAAATGAAGGAGTTACATCAGAAAAGCCAGGAGGAAAAAAAAAAAAAAGAAAAAAAAAAAAAGGCGGTGAAAAGCCAAGACCTATTGCCATGAACTCTTTGCCTGCAGAAAAAAACCACCAGATGTCAGCACAGCCTGTTCTTTGCTTCTCCAGAACCTCTGTAAGCCAAGAGATGTGTCATGTTTATGAAAAGTGCTTAGCTGTGAACTGGTTTAGCCTGTGAAGTCTGTGCTAGCGTTCTGGTGATGAAAGCTGAGTCTTTCCTTGCAGAAAGTATTTCTTTTTATATTAAAATCAAAAAGCGGCAAATTGAACTGGTTTCAGTGCTTAAATTCCTCTTGTTAGAGAGCATCCTTTGCGGAGCCAGTTCCCAGCGTATCTAAATCTTTGCACGCTCTGAAGAGGCATTTGCAGAACATTCATTTGAAGAATTGTCTGGAAAAGATCAGTGTTAATTTGCTGAGGTTTTGTAAAGTGGATTTTAAGTATGCCTATTTCTTTTAAACACAAGGAAAACCATCTGGAACAGACACACATGCAAAGCAGAGCAAAACATCTTCAGCAATACAGCTCAAACACACAACAAATGTATCCTCCATGCTTCTGACCCTAAGCTCCCACTATTTCCCCCTTGTAGTGCAAGGGCTATGGAGAACCTGGTACTGCATTCTCTGGGCCATGCTTCCTGAGCTGGGATGAGCTGAGGTGGGATTTGAGTTTCAGAGCCCAAGCATTGTGCACAGCTTTATGCTGTCAGTGATTACAGCATGCATAGATGCTGCCTGGATAAAAGGCTAAATTTGAATTTTTGCACAGGGACAAGGTGTGAGAGAGCTTTCTGCTCAGATTCCCATCATTTTTCTTGCAGGTGCCAGGAAGGTGTTGAAGAGAGGGAAGTTAAAGTGGCAGGTAGAGCCTGGCTGATGTAAATATTCCTTCCTCCTGTTTTGGGCTGCATGTCCAGTCCCTTTCTTCTAGCCTAATCACTCTGGTGTCATGTTAGGGGTTTGCCACAGCTTGCTGTGTATAGGAACTGCTTCTCAATTCCAAACCATCAGTAGAAACCTCAAACACTGTTCACACTCTGGAGGTGATGCAAGAGAAATTGCAGCTGTGCAGCCTTGGGCTGTGTGCAGGGGAAGACTGTGGTGTGCATGGGTGCAGCCAGTGTAGTGTGCAGGTTGTTTGGGAGGTGTCATTCCTGCTTCTGTCCCTTCTGCACAGCACCAGGTTCTGCTTTGCTGGGGACCAGGACCTTGTCTGGAAGCCTGGCATGCATGGCACATAGATGAGAGGAGAGGTGGATGTTTAGGGTGGTGATGCAGTGGGGGAGAGGATGGGGCACTGGGCTTTTATGTCCCTGTACATGTGGTATTTTTGATCAGATATGGATTGTAACTTGTGTTTGTTATCATCCTCTCCCTCTGATGCCAATAGATCCATTCCTTTGTAGTGGGACAGAAGCAGCTAGCCAGGAGAGTGGGGGTTTCAGCTGGTAGTGAAGACATTAAAGGGCTCAGTGTGACAGATTAATGTGAGAATTTACCTTTGTCCTTTCCTGTTGTCTGGCAGGTGACTTAACCAGGGATGTCAGGGAGCACGGTAAGAACTGCTGCTGTCTGCCCTCATTCTACCCCTTAGAAGGTTTAATTCTGCTTTCTAACCTAAAGCCCATGGAATATATACTTTAAGAACAGTTTGGGAAACCCCTTTTCTTCAGTGAACTGGGATTTTTCAAATGGAAGGCATGGTGTTGGTCTGCTTTCAACACTACTTTGAAGTTGCATCTTTGCCTCTCTGCTTGTGTTTGGGTGTTGGTCTCTTCCTTCAAGTTACCAGTGACAGGACAAGAGGAATGTCCTCAAGTTGTGCCAGAGGAGGTTTAGATTGAATATTTGGAAAGATTTATTCACCAAAAGGGTTGTGAAGCCTTGGAACAGGCTGCCCAGTGAACTGGAGTCACCAAACCTGGAGGGATTTGCAAGACTTGTAGGTGTGGCACTTGGGGACATGGTTGAGTGATGGGCTTGGCAATGCTAACAGCTAGACTTGATGATCTTAAAGTTATTTTTCTGTACTTCTATGATTATGTCCATCCAATTGGAGGGCATCAGCTGGTTTTAGAGTCAAAGAACAGTCTAGCCATGATAGCTTTATACCTCATGGCCATTTCTTCACAGCTACTCCCCTGCCCCATCCCTCCCAAATCAAATACAAACCAGTTTTGCGAAACACAGACTTGAATCTTGAACAGCAACTTTGTTTTCTAGAGTGCTGAATGAGACAGCTACTTGAAAGCAGACATCTGGCTGCAGACAGCCCTTCAAGGCAGCAGGCTGGCATGCAGCAGCTGAAGGTAGCTAATTGCAGATCAGATATGGAAAACAGGTAACAAGAGTAACTAACCAGCTGAACAGCAGCTGTAGTGCATCCTCCAGTGTTGATTTCTAAATCTGAAGCAGATTATCATTCTAGGAGGCTGCACTTGTGCCACTTTTAATCTTTGAAAGGTTTCAGTAATACTATGGCTTGTGATATGTGATCCTCCTGACTGGCCCCAGACAATGCTTATTTTTAGTCTTTGATTATGAACGTCCTGTACATGCTCTGCTAACAAGAACTGTCCTTAATCATAGATGGTATCTGGGCATTCTGTGCTCAGCTTTAAAATGTGCATGGTTCTCACACAGACAAAAAACAAAACAAAACAAACCCACAACAAAACAAAAACTTGTGCAGAAATTCTGCAAAACTGATGCTGCTTATTAAGGCACAATAAACAGATAAAAGAAAACTGTCCTAGTGTAACAAATCTCATTCCTCAAAACCCAAGGCACAGTCTGCAAATCCTGCTAGCTCAGTGTGTGAAATTTAGAGCTCAAGAATAACACCAGGTTTTGTTGCTGATTGTAGCTGTGCTGGCCATCTTGGAGAGACTGGAGGAAATATATTGCAGAGAGGTGCTGAAGCAAGTGCATCCCCCTAAAGATTAAACTATAGTTTGATACTTTGTGAGTAAATCCCTTAAGAGCAAGAAACAGCAATTGCACTGTTTAAAGCCTTGTATTATAAAACTGAAGGAGTGAGAGAACTGTACCTGCAGAGGTTAATCTTCAGCTCAGGAATTTAAATGAACTCATTAAAATCAACTTATAAATTAGCTCATTAAAATGCAATGCTGCAGATCCAGAAGTTGGTTGATCTGGCATGCCACTTGTATGAAAAAGTGACTTAAGAAGCAGAGAACAAATTTATAGTATTAAAACTCCATCTTTCTTTGCAGTCCCCCATCTGGAACTCTTTCTTCCTTGAACTCTGTATCAACAGCACTTTCTACTTAGTGAATTAAGCTTGTTTGACCCTGTGCTACAAGTGCTGTGTAATATCAGTAGCCCCCCTGTAATGAAATATATTTCTGTACACACTTGTGCCCTCTCACACACATAGGAACTCTGTAATTGAGCCCTGGCACCATGGGTCACAGCAATGATCATTTTATTACCCTGATAATGAGATTCTGCAAGCTGCTGGCTGTAGTGGGTTTTATTTCTTAGTGGTTAAATTCTAGATAATCACACTCCTCTACTACTGCTATTAAAGTAATGGTTTTGATGAGGGGAGGTGGGAAAAAAGACTCACACACGTTCTGATATAATTATGTAGACCTGTTCGGAATATTTTTATATAACTATAGAGGCCAGTGATTAAAATTGGCCTTACTCTTACAGCTTTTCATTTGGTTCTCACATATCCCAGAGGCACATAGGCAGTACAGAAAATAAAAATACAAAGATTTTTACATTCAAGCTATATATTCTGCAATAAGATACATATATTTATGTGTGTGTACATATATACAGAGAGAGAGAAAAACTTCAAGTACAAAACCAGTTACATGGTAGATTTTAAGCCAATCTCACTGCATGTCCTATGCACATCAAAAATGCTTAGGAAAAAGATAATAAAAAGAAAAATTCCTTAGTTTCATTTTCAGCATTCCAGAATCAGAAGAAATTACTTAAACTGCTGTGTCACATGTTGTAAGGACCAGATACATACAGAGGGCATTATGTGAAATGCTGTTCTGCATTTATAAGAATTGGTTTTAGTTTTCAAAAGGAATGGTGGCTGGCTGGCCAGTCTGTTGGCACAGGCATTACCTGGAGACACTTGACCAGCATTTTTTTGTAGATGCTGTAGAGCTGTAGTAGCTGTGGGGATTTTGAGCTGGCTTGTCTGTCCCTTTGGGCTTGTGTCCATCTGAAAAGCACCACGCTGACTCACTGACTCCCCTTCTGCTCATGGAAACTGTCCCTTTGCCATGGGAAAGGGTTTGTAGGCATGGAAGTCATGTAAACAAAGCAAGGGTGCAAACTTTCTGCTGGGCAGAAAGGTGAGTCTTTAACCTTGCCTTTAACTCAAAAGAAACCATTCTTTTCCCCTTGAAGACAAAGCCTGCAAACCTGTGTAATGTTCTTTCCCTGCCTCCTAATCTTTTTTGGCTGCCAGATAGTAGTCTTGCCTGACCTAAAGATGTGAAAAGAAACCTAGATGGGGAAAAAAAGGGCATTGGAATACACCATAAAGTGTGTAAACTGGTGCTTTTATGTTTGCCTGATGATTAAATGGAAAAGACAACTAAAACAACAGGCTTGCTGAATCCAGTCTTCCCTCAAGGATGAGTTAAACTGGCGTGGATGGAATTATATTCAGTTGAAACTGTCTCAAATCCATGTGGAAACTTAACCTGTAACCTAACCAGAAATAGTGTTGGGTTATCAGTCTGCTTGGAGAGTGCTTTGGTCAGGTGCCCATCTGGGCTAATTCTGGAGGTGGATGGGGAAATCTAATAAACTCAGCTTGCTGAGGGGGACAGTGATAAAGAATGGTACCTTCACCATATTGTCCAAACCCCATCAAAACAACAACCACAAAAAATTACCTGATTATGAAATCTAGGTTTTCCCCTCAAGCCAGTTTATTTTTATTCAGCAACAAGAAGCAGCACTTGCAGACTTTACTGTAAGTGTTAGGCAAGAACTAACACTCAATATCATCACTGGCCACATGAGCAATATTTGGAGAATATTACTCAATATTACTTGACGCTAAACAGGCTAATTCTTATGAGTCTCTGTCTGTGTAGAGCTCTTCCAGGTTAGGGGAGCAATGTTGGCTTGTAGAAGAGCTTATGTGCCCCAAAGCTGATAATTCCCCCTGCCCTTTCTGTTAACTGGTTTGGTAACCAGTACTTCCTTGTCCCACAAGCTGTGCCTCATTGGTGCTGACAGCTCTTGTTTCTCAAAGCAATACTGAACACTGAGTGTCTTTTCCTTGACTGTAGGAAAATGAGGCTATTCCAGGCATGTCCTTGTACCTGACCTTACTGAGGTAGTCTTCTTGTGTCATCCAGATTGCTTGCTTTTAGATGAGCTTTAGTGAATGGCTGTCCATTCACTGTTTGGTGATTTGGATGTCCAAAACCTAAAGAATTATTCTGATAAAGAGCAAGAACTTCTTAGAAAGTGACAGGTGAAACAGGAAATTAGGGCAGAAATCTTCGTTGTCCTGTGCCTTGTCCACAGTGGGTGTGAAGTCAGAAAAGCATTTCATACCTGTGTTGTGATCTAGCAAGTGATTTTTTAAGGTGTAAGGCAATGAAGGACTGAAGTCCCCAAATGTACAACTGCCATGTTTTCATGTTGTGGTAAAGACTTGATGATCCCTTTGCAGGACTGTTCAAAAATATTATTATTGCTAGTGAAACCAGTGGGTTTAGATCTGCTGTTTTGTTTGCTTAAATGGGAATGTTCAGGTGACAGCAATTTCTAAAAGCTTCACCCTATTATTTGATGTAAGGCCAGCTGGAAGGCCTTGGTTTTCTCCATGTAATTTTGTGAAGCAGCAGGCCTTTCCAATAATTATCCTTGCTCTATTTCAGTCAAATACTGCTTGAAACTTTGGCTCAGTATGACAGAGAACATGCAGCAGTAGCTGTCATCTCAGAGCCAGCAGTGCAGACCAGACGTCTGGTATTGGGGATGTCTCTCTCTCAAATGCTTTTATACTGCTGGAAAAGGTGCTTTATTTCCTCAGCTGATAAACATGCATCAGGCACTGCTTCCAGGACCAGAAGTGCTGTCTATATTTGAGAGAACAGGGATACTGGGCTTGCTGTCAGATTTGATGATTTTAGTAAAATCTGCTGCCACAATAACATGAATATAGCTGTTCTGACTTGTCCACGGAGTTCATTGAGGAGAACAAAACCAGATGCAATTGATCTTTCTAAACCTCACTGCCTTGATTGATCCATACACTCAAGAGGCAGGGTGTCTTTGCTGTCATAAACCCCAGAAAATCTGTGCAACCTCACGTTAAAAAAACAAAGGCATTGAAATTTATGAGAGCAGCTAGGAAAGCAACTGAGGAGTACTGGTTTGGGGAGCTGCCAGCCAGCACCTCCAGTGACTGATCTGACTAACAGAGTCCATCAGTCTCCCATGTATATTAGTGCTGCTAGCTCAGCTCTCACAGTCATTTTTAAGGCAATAATTGTCCTAGCAAATCAGCAATATAATTTAACTACTACTGTCTAACCTAGTTTAATGGTCATCCATTTTCTAGAGTCACCAAATTTTTATTTTTTTTTATCCACAATACCATTATACCAAAACATACATATATTTAAGAAAAAGAAACACCTTTATAGAAATGTTGACAGTGCTTTGAAATCCTCCAAGCTGGCGCTGTTACACATTACTGGAGGTCTCCCCACTTGAAAACTCCCCTGTCGCGCTGGGCAGAACGAATTTGACGTATCTGCCCTTCTCCCAGCCCCTCCTGATTCGCAGCAGTCTGTGCCGGATGCAGGGCAAGCTGAAGATGATTTTGGCTATGATCACAGTGCATGGCACCAGCAGTGTGAGGGTGTAGGTTGGGGGCAGGTAGAATTTGTACTGATTCTCATCAAAGGCCCTCGACCAGCCGTACGTGAGCGTGTGCAGAGTGCTGATCACCAAGGCAATAAATCCAAGGGAGGACTAAAAGGAAAAGAAACACACAGCAGTTAGCAGAGTACCTCATGCCTGGCTGTCTTCCTGTATTTTTGACGTTGTTTTCTAAGTGTACATGACAAAGAAAAAGCAATGGGTACTCCTGCATTTCCCAGACAGAATAAAATGTGGCTGGAAACCTTTCCTGGGTAGTGTGCCAGACTGCGTTTTTCTTTGTCTAATCAGAGGTTAAGTGTGACATTAGAAGCTCAGCAGGAATTTCCCAGAAAGTGCTGCCAACTCAGCAGAGAGGAGGGCTCCTGCATCCTGTGCAGCAGCAGCCCCCAGCCCCTGCTGAGCAGGTGGGCACAGGCAGCTCCCAAGGGCTCCTCCCAAGCTGCAGCTGGCAGCTCTGCCCCTGCCAGTCCCTGGCTGGCTGAGGCTTCTGACCAGCAGGATAAAGCATCAGTGATGGGGCTCTGGACCACAGCTGGCACTGCTGGAAGTGGGTGAAGCCACAGCTCCACACAGACCAAAGACATCTTCAGGTGACTGGTGTCATCTACAGGAAAATGAGATTGTGCAGGCAGAAGTGCTCTGTTCTGAGGTGAGCAACAGCCCTCAAGGGTTTCCTCCTTTGTCTTATAGATCTATGTTGGTTCAAAGGCTGTGTGATAGGCTAAGCCCTTGGAATGGGGAGTCAAGAGCCCTTTATCCCCTCAGGGAGGCAGCAAGAACCCAGACCCTGTTCTACAGGCAAGAATTTCCCTATTTTCAGCTGAGATCATGCCTCCAAGCACCCACAGAGACAACATCTCCTCCTGAGTATTTCTAGCTCCCTCTGAGGGTTGCTGTCAAAGACAGGTTTTAAACAGTTTCCCTCACTGATGGCTTCATGCCAGCATCAGAAGTGGTGGCTCCTGAGCTTGCCAGCTCCCAGTGCCTGCTGGCACTCAGCAGCACTGGGCACTCCCTGTGCTTTTAGAGAAAAGCACAGGTGTAGCATCTTGCTCTTCTGCCCCACTTTGAATGCTTGGTCTAAGCCTGAAATTACAACCAAATTTTATGATGCACAGACAGGGAAAGTTTTGCTGCTTATGTCCCTAACTTAGGGAAGAAAGCCTTTACAAGCCAAAATATCTATCTTGGTGCAGAGATCAGCAAGAAACAGTCTTCCTGAAGCTATGTCCAGGAAAGAGGACATGGCAGGGAAATAAGGAACCAGGGCAAGATGGAAGGAAGGACTCATTGTCTTTTGAAAAAACAGTTTCAGCCGAAGAACTACTCAATTCACAGCTTATCCTTCTATTTTTGATTGCTGAGAAACAACTGAAAAACCCAGACAACTTTTAAAAATGTACTACATTGTTACCAAAAAACCAGACCAAGACTCTTCTAAACTTCTGAGCTAATCTTTTAAGCAGCTGAGGGGACTGGGCAAGGGAGAGAAGGAAAGCTCTAAAATGTGCTATCAGAACTAGGTACTTCACTTTTACAGTATCTATCAGACAGTCATGTGGGTATTACTGAGTCTTGCCAAGGCAGGGAAGAACTCTTCTCTGTGTTACAACTGAGCATTACTCAAGGTCATGCCAGGAGTTGGGAACAGAGCAGGGAACTGAACCTCAGTCCTGTGTGCAACCCCACACTTATCCTTTCTTTCAGGCACAGATGTTCTTCTTAACAGAAGCTGTGTCCACGTCCTAAAGAAAAGTGGTAACAAGCAGCAAACCCAACAGGGTCAAGACTAGTTGCATTTGGAAAATTAAGGAGGAGTTTGCTGAAATATGCCGTGGTCACAGTTGAACCTAACAGCAGGACCTGACCTGTAGATCACCTATCATTTATAGGTTAAGATTCTCTCCAACAGACAAAAAAAAGCCCCAGGGTTGTGGTTTTTTTTTTTTTTTTTTTTTTTGGGTTTTTTTTTTTTTTTTTTTTTTTGGGTTTTTTTTTTTTTTTTTTTTTTTGGGTTTTTTTTTTTTTTTTTTTTTTTGGGTTTTTTTTTTTTTTTTTTTTTTTGGGTTTTTTTTTTTTTTTTTTTTTTTGGGTTTTTTTTTTTTTTTTTTTTTTTGGGTTTTTTTTTTTTTTTTTTTTTTTGGCAAAAGGCTCCAAGTACCAGATTAGGAGTCACCTGGCAAAGCAGGGAAGGGAAAAGGGGACAGGGTGAATCTAAGAGCAGATGCTTTCTGCCCTGGGCAGGAGGTGCATTCACAGTCAGCCCGAGCAGGGCTCTGTGCATGGCAGAGATGTCAGAACTGGAGAGAATAGAGAATTACCTTGTTCCTCTACAGTTTCTCTTTAAACAGCTGCTGGAACTGGGGGAGAGCAGGAGAGGAAATTAATACGACAAAAGGTGACAAACCATCACAGGCACTCCGTGACTGACCCACCTCTGTGTGTGGATGGCGGGACTGAAACAAAAAGGCTAATTGGCAACAAACACAGGGCAACAAACACATGGCTAAGCTGCTGGTGGCTGGAGGCAGGGCTGGCAGCTCCTCTGACAGCAGCAATGGGCTGATCCACTCTGAACACTAACGAGGAGCTGACTGGGGCGAGCAGAGGGGGGTCCCAGTGCTGGTGCTGGCTGAAGGAGCCGTGGCTGCACCCACCAGACAGCTGGATACAGGCAGGTCTGTAAGTGCACAAATGATTGCAGCTTGGCTCGGTATTTACAGCTCAATATACACTCAGTGTAGTACAATGCAGAGCCTGCTGAGCACCCCAGGGGGCCGATTTGCCAACGTGCTTTTAGCCTTGATACCACTCTTTTGCTCTCACTGATCCTCTCTATGAAAGTTTCTGGCTATGAAATCTTTCTGGGTTTTATTTTAAACAGCGGCAGAGGGGGTTTTTTTGTACTGTCACAACATGGGGAGTGTGGGGCCAGCAGCCATGTAGGGTATTAAAGCTCTCTTGTAAGATGCTGTATTAAGAGAGTATCTTCCTGATGCAGGCTTTGAATGTATTTCCTATTTTGCATTAACTCTTCTACCTCCCCCATTTCCTTGGTGCCTTCAGGTTCCCTGTAATGGATCAGCAAAGGTGACACAGTCCCATGTGGCCCATTTAGAAATGCCTGGGCAGCACTGGAAGCAAAGAGCCCCTTCCTGACCCAGATATGTTTCTGACTTGTGCAGCCATCAGTGCCATGAAATTATTAGCTCAATGGAAGCAGCTCTGGCCCCTTGCACTGCCTCGACAGGAGGGTTAGAAAAGGTCTGATTACAGATTCTTTACATCTTATGCTACATGAACTATGAAAGAAACCAGGTCAATTCAACCTTCAAATTCCAGGAGGGCTTCTCAGGATCGGAAGGTAAAGGCAATCACACACATTTTTACTTCTCAGGCAATTAGAGTTGATTTGTAAATCACTGGGGAACATTAAAAATGTCTCCTATAAGTTGAATTACATACAAATCATTCCTGTTAGCCAGTGTTTCGATCCTGTACATTTTCTGTTAAAACTGGACACACAGGGGAACTGTGTATCTAATTTAACTATATTTAATTGAAATTAGTGCATGTGCAGGAGCTACTGTGAAAATTAACCTTTTTTCCTATAACTCTGGCAACAATACAAATGGGATTTTCGACCTGTCACGCAACAGATGTGTTTTTAAATACTGTGGCAGTATATGGCACTAATACAGGTGTGCACACTGGCTGCTGGAAAATGTCAGACTTGGGAACTTCTGGGTAAGGAGGGGATTAAAATGACTCCTGAATTTGCCCCACATGTGGCTTTTGGTACAGCATCTCTCAAACACCATCCAATTCAACTGAGATGGGAACAAATTGTTGCATTTTCTGGAAGGCATCTGGCTGGGGCGTCTGCACTCTGCAATTTCACCTCTTTTATGCTGTAGAGGTGCTAGAAATCCCAAATATTTGAGAAAGCAGCCTCATGCTTCACCCCCTTATTTACACTGTGCCACTGCATTAATTCAGGGAGGCTCATGCTGACCTGTGTGAATGTAACCTCTGGAGCCTGGAAGCAGTAGCTGTAGCTGCTCTTTTAATTTCCCCAAGAAAGGCACCACTGACTTATTGAGGAGTAAATAATTTAAAAGATCTCTCATTAAAAAAAAAAAAAAAAATGAAAGCTAACATGCCAGGAGACCTGTAACCTATTCTTTTTACATGGTATTTCCACAGTAAGGCACAATATCAGCCGTGCCTGTCCTGCATGTGATCAGCTGGGAGCCCGTGTCACACTGTCACACTTTATTCCATGCAGACAGAAATAGGTGTGAGTATCTTTCCATGAACTAAGCCAGCCAGTTCCCATGTGGGGCAGCCAAGAGCTATTTTGGAACTGACCATCACGAATTTGTCTGGTCCCAGTGCTGGCATACCCTTAGAAAGGCTCGGGAAGGCAGAGGGCAGATGGGACAGTGACACACACTGCCTGCCACAACAATGCATGTGTTACATGACACAATGCCAGCACCCTCCAGGACAGCTGCCAGGCTGCCTGGGGAGCCAAAGGGAAACGCAGGGGGCTTCAAAGCCTCCTTCCAGGCTGCAAGGAGATACTTCCCTTCGTTTGGGATTCCTGCTGTGAGATGCGTAAGTCAGGACTGATTTACCCAGTGTCCCAGCAGCTGCAGCCCTCCCCTGAGACATGGTGGTGAGAATTAATATGCTCCCACTGTCCAGTCTGAAAGAGAGGTTTAAAGCCAGGTCTCCCTTCTCCTCGAGGGATGATCTCTTGGGGTCAAGCTCTCCTGGTGCAGCTCTTCTACTTTGTAAATAATTACTGGCTAGCCCACAGCAAGAGGGGAATGAAGATGAAGTGGGTTCCTCGTTTGGTGGTTGGGGCACTCGTGGGAGAAGCAGGGGAGCAGACTTCAAACTCCTGCTCTAATGAATATTGAATTATTTATACACCACTGAAGAGCTTCAGCAGAGCTTAACAGAGGCTGGATGATAGATATTCACCTCTGCATCCCTGAACCCTGCCCTCCCCTTTGGAAGGGTTAGGTGTGTGCCAAAGAGAGGCTCCACAGGGGAGCTGCAGGGGAACGGGGTCCTGGGGGGTGGCTCACATGTTTTGGGTGCCACAGGGGTTACTGCAGCGGGACACAAAACCTGCTGCATGCTAAGCAGCCCTGGTGTAGGATGCACAAGTAAAAAGGGGTTTTTAGGGCTGTGGGATATGACTGTCACACAGTGAGAGGAATCTGGCCTCAAAATCAGCTCTAATGTGCAGGGGATACTTGAGGGCTCATTCTCTGCTATCTCAGTTAATTAGCCCTAAGCCTGGCTCCAAATGCATCCCTGAAAAAGCTCTAGCCACTGAATATTGTGTCTGTGAACATCCCATGGGGTGGACTCATGTCACAAGGGAATTTGGCCCTTGGAGCTTGGCTATCACTGCGAGAGGAAGGCTCCTAAACCACTGGGGAAAAAAACTACATTACTAGTTCAGTTTTTAGAGTCAGACATGGCCTTTTCATTGAACTCATACCCAGTTCTCTGTGCTATGTGGGCTCTGGCAGTTTACAGACCACTCTAAGACCTTTTTGAACTTGTCTATTGAACACGTGGGTGCATGCAAGCTCTGCCAAACCTCTCTTTCCCCTGTGCTGTCCCCCCAGGTGCTCTCCTTTTCAGCAGCTCACTCTCCCTGAAGTGAGGGCAGCTCTGTGTCCTGTAGCCAGCTGTGTCCACAGTGAGTTCCCTGCCTGCCCTCCACAGCCTGGTGCTCCCCACCAGCTCTGCTGCTGCTGATCCACATGCGGATGCCCGTGACACCTTGCATTTTCCCTTCTCCTCAGAAAAACACTTTTCTTGGATAGGACAAGCCCTGTGTGAGAGCATCACAGCCCCAGGACACACCACAGCCCTCTGCTCCTCTCTGCCTCTGGGTCTCACCTCCTGGATGAGGGCTCTGTGGCTCTGGGTGCACGGGGAGGTTTTGCTGCTGACACCAGTGCACAGCTTTGCAGCTGCCCTGCCAGAGCAGGGATGTGCTGGGAAGGCAGGGCAATCCCTGCCCTGCCTGTGTGAGGGCCTGACTCTGATTCTGCAGAATCACTCTCTGGTATCAGCAAATGTCAACTTTACCTGAATGAAACTGAATTCCCTCCAGTTGAGAGAGTTTGCGATGGATGGAAGTGAAGTGATGGCAAGTAACGACAGCAAGCCCAGGGCAATTATTCCAACAGAGATATAAATCTCCATCCTCCAGACTTCCTCCTCTACCCAGATTGTCATCTTCTTCTCCACAGCCTGGCATGACAATGAAGGTTTGTTAAAATGGGGTGCTTAGGGACAGAGGAACTGAATTTTATCTGTTTTGGTTTTGGAAGCAGGTTTCCTGGATGAGCACTGGGTCCTATTCACATCTCCAGCACTATTTGCCTGTTTGGGAGATGTAGAAAATACTCTCTTATCCCAAAGCCATTTGGCCAAAGCTAGAACTGATTTGAAGCCTGCTGGGAAGAACTGCTGAATGCTCTCATGCCTGTAACCACAGCAGCAAGCCCCAAAGTCACATTTGGAAAGATAATTACAATGAGAACTCAGTTTAAAGCCATGAAAACAAATACAGATGCTTGAATATGCAGTAGTCTCCTAATAACCTTTGTTTTAAGTGCATTTAGGGGGGAAATTGTTCATGCTAATGGAAGGGAAGATGGGTTTTATACTGCATGGCAAAGAGGAACATTTAGAACTGTCCTCTTTAGCCCATTAAATGGGTTTAATTTACTAAACAAAGATGTTGCTAGAAAACAGGAGGTAGAGGGGAAATGAACACAGGATGCTTGCCTGAGATTAATGTGCAACTGTGGCAATTGAGAAGAACCTGCTCAAGGCTGGAGCTGAGAGCCTGGGAATGGTGTTTGATGGATGCTCTGAAGAGGCACTGCTGCCAAAACCAGCCATCCTGCTCCCCTCGGCCCCCACAGCCCCTTCCCTTCTTTTTGGGGCAAATATTTGGAATCACTCAGCCAACTACCCCAGCACAGAAAGCAGAGTGGTTGTGGGGTAATTCCTTGACCACATCCCCCCCCCTCAGCATGAAGCCTGTGCCATCCCAGGAGGGAGCAGTGTGGGGCAGTGAGAAAGCAGGGGCAGGAAAGAGCAAATCCTATGGGAGCTGGCTGAACTGCCTGAAGGCAGCAATCTCACACTGGATAAACACTGCTGAGAGTGTCCATAAAGCAATAAAGCCCTTTCCCATTTCCTTGTTCGTATATAACCGGTTCTTCAGCACCATTTTTTCAAACTCCTGCAGGTACACAGTGATGAGGACATGCAACCCTCTCTGGTTTATTACTTGGTTACTCCAGCAGGCACAATTGTGAACATCAGTGTGAACAAACAGGGATCTCCCAAGATTTTGGGAGCTGAAGGGAACTCTGCTCCTCCTACCAGCAGATTTCCCTTCTCCTAGCATTTTTCCTGCCTCTGATCTAGTCTCAGACACACCAGTGCTGGGCAAGGCTGCTTTCCAAGGCTTGTCAGGGTTCCTGGGGAGCAATGGCAAGGGGGGGTTGATCCTAGCCCTGGCTGTAATGCAGAGGGAGCTGTGTATCCAGGGAGATGGCAGGTCCTCAGCACAGACACGTGAGTGCTCAGTCTGTGGCATGCCCCTGACCTGTGGGGAAAGTGCTCCTAGAGGTAACAGCTTTTTCCCACTGCCCCACACCTTTGGAAAAGCCAAGATGTTAAGCCCACCACCCAACATTTCTGTGAGTTCAGAAGATCCCTGCAGGGGCTAACCTGGGCAGCACCCCCGTTACCTGCTTGACGGCCGTCTCGATTAACAGGTAGCGGTGGGAGCGGCGCATGGGCAGGCACAGGCTGTACACGGCGTGCAGGGCTGCACAGAAGAAGCTGAGCAGACCAATCTGCTTTCGGTGCTGCAGCCACTGGTCCAGCCAGTCTGGGAACCGCCTGTACTTGGTGCCGTAGTAGAGCTGGGAGCAGGCTGCCAGCACCCCGGGCAGGTACACCAGGGACAGCATGACGTAGGACACGCACGGCAGCGTGGTGTTGACCACCTCAATGGGGATCTTGTACAGCTTGTTCTTCTGCTCCCTGATGTAAGGGTGGATGACCTGCCGGATCAGGTTGTAGGTGAAGAAGCAAAGGAAAAGCCCCAGAGCCAAAAAGATGGGGATTTTCCAGGCTGGCAAGAGGCGCAGGGGAATGTTCTCGATCTCGCGGGCTGATGACATGCAGCCCATGTCCACAGGGGTGAATCCCATGACTTGAGCGATTTCTGCTACGGTGCGCTTGGCTTCTTGGTTATTTGAGCAGATCAGAACCTGCAACGAACAGAAATACACAGATAGGGCAGAGAAATCAGGCTGCTGGGATCAACTGGATCGGGAGAGATTCTGTGTCACAGGGGGCCTATGTTATTCCACTGAGCATCACAATTCCTGGCAGGCTTTTTGACAGCGATTTACCATGGCTGACAAAGACCTCTCTCCTGGACAGGTTTCCTTTCATGCATGCACTGCCAATTTGTTTTACTGGCTCTGTTTAGATAAACAGGCAACTGAATAATATTTTTCAGTTAGGCAGATGCTCCAAAGACTACAAAGTGTGAAATGAGTGAAGGTACTTCATTTCTGGACAAAGAAATGCAGAAGCTAAGGGGTAGTCTCTGGATGCCACAGCCAGCACTAAAGACTCCTTCTCCTGGAGCCCAAGGCCATTTGCTGATGTTGCCAGTCCTCAGCTGCTGAAACAGTTGGAATTCAGCCCCTGCTGGAAGAAAACAGTACCTGCTTATTTCCATCCCTGGCACCCGACTGCAGCGTCCATGCAGAAACCACATTGAAGCCCTTCACCACGGTGCAGGCTGGGAAGAGGGAGGCCAAGTACTCCGCGTTGGACTCCTTGTGATGGTTGATCTCGGTGTTGTTACTAACATCCACCAGGATCTTGCCCACCAGCACATCAGCCAGGTCACAGAGGGTGGAGTAATGCTCCCTGAAAATGGCCACGAAGACGACGTCCGCCTTCTTCACCGCCTCGGCCTGGAAGGTGACCTCTGCTGCAGCGGGGAAGAGGTTGGCCTTGCGCTTGGGGTTGCGGCTGCCCACCACCACCCTGAACCCCGAGCACACCAGGCGCACGGCCAGGGAGCGCGCAAAGTCCCCGCTGCCCAGCACGCCCACGGTGCGGCCGGCCGGCGGCGTGGGGCTGCAGTCACCCTCCGTGCTCCTGTGGCCCAGCAGAGGTTTGGCCATGTCTCCTCTGGACATCCTGGGGGGAAAACGAGGAGAAATGCAAATTCACTGGGGAGGTCTCACAGAGACCCAGATTGCATCTGAGGTCACAGGGAAAAATGCCACTTAGGTCACTTGAACATAAGGTTTTGGTCCCAATAGCCAAATCCATTTGCCAAACTGATTTGCCAAACCCATTTGCCAAACCCACTAGGAAACGTGCAATAAGGGACAGGCACCACTGGAGGGGCACAAAGCACCATGCTGGGTTGGAAGGTGAAGGCTTTTACAGAGGTTTCCCAGGGTTGTGTGATCCAACACCTGCTGGATCCACTCATCCATCCTCTGCTGTCCTTCGTGCTGGCATCTCACGCTGCAAAGCCAGGCCAACACCAACAGCAATCAGGACCAGAAACTCTTTGAGATTGCCATGGAGCTACCAGATAACTCCTAAAGAAGGAATCCATGAAGATCCCTGAGATTTGGAAAAGCTGGAGGATTTTATCAGATCTGCTTCTGATTTGCCAGAGCAGAATGAAGGCAGAAAGTCAAATTAAAATAAAAGTGTCCTAAAAAGTGGTAAACGAAGAGAGTTGTAGCCCTTACCTGTTCCAATATTTGGGTCTGGCAAGCGCTGTTTGCTTCAGCTCTTTAATGAGTAATGAGAAGTTACTCGTGACATTTAAAAAATATATTAAAACATGATGAGATTTGCTCATGAAAGATCTTGATGAGCTTTACAAACGTTAATGAATTTTGCCCTGTAACAGATTAGATATTGAGGGCATGGGGAGGTTTTAAGGAGATCAATAAAATCACAGGCAGAACAGCAGCTGAACCTGGAGGTCAGAAGAAACTTGGGCAGGGAACTGCCAGACTCCTCAAATCTGCCTCCCAACTTGAGGAACAGCAAATTTACCCTAAAGGAATGGCAAATTCTCAGGGGTGAGATTTTTAAAAGGGCTCATAAGGCAGCCCATGGAACTCACACACCAGGACATCTGGCTTTCGTATTGGCACACTGCTAGAGATTATAATAAAGACCATAATTAACAGACTTGTGGTATACTGGAGGTGGTGACAAATTGGCTTTGGTGGAGTGCAGTCTTGCCTTGTACCTGGTCAAGCTCTTTCAAAGTGAAGGTGACCATTTGGATGGGGTGACCTGGTCCCTGGTGCAGGTGTGTTTTTCATAGGCTTTTGGAAATGTCCTTCACCCAAGGCTCTTCTGGGATTGGCACAGTAGTGGTGGAAAGGGGAAGGGCACTTCTGCATTAATAGTTACCAATGGAAAATAAAGTGTACGGAGAACTAAATGATTTTCATAATGGGAATAGGTTGCCAAGGGATTTCCTTGCCAAGAGATTTATGCTGTTCAACAAGCTCATAAGTGATCTGGGAAAGGGAGTGAATATTGAGTAGATGGAACTTGTGTGTAGTGATCACAGAATCATAGAATGGTTCAGGTTGGAAGGGACTTAAAGATCATTTACTTCCAACCCCTTGTCATGGGCAGGGACACCTTCCATGAGATCAGGCTGGTCAAAGCTCCATCCAACCTGGTCCTGAATACCTCCAGGGACGGGGCATCCACAGGATCACTTTGCAACCAGTTCCCATGCCTTACCACCCTTATACTAAAGAATTTCTTCCTAATATCCACTCAAAATCACTTAGTCAATCTTTCTTGTGAAGAATCTGCAAAAGGATCTCCTCATTTGAAGTGCCTGAGCACCGAAGTTCACTACAGATGCTAGAGAGACATGGCAAGAGCTGCCTGTGGGCATAAACTCCCCATACCATATATACACTTTAATGAGCTGTAAATTTGTTAAAACCACTCACAAAAATGATCAAAGGGTCACATTTCTATGAAAACACCAGCTTGGTGGTCCCTGGCAGACAAGCCAGGCAGACAAGCACAGCCAAGTTACCAGAGATCTCTCACACAGCAACCATGATCTCAATCCTGCTCCTCACTGAAAGCCTGCAAAACACCTTCAGCAGATGGACTTTGAAACTATAATCCACTGTCCTGGGTAGAAAACCCATCATGGTTTCAGTGACAATACTGTTCCTATGGCAGAGGTCTGTCTGCTCTCCTTGCCTCTCACCAAGCATCACCTTGTCCCAGAGACCAAAACATGTGCTCATGGAAGAAGGGCTATCAAGGCAAAGCAAGTGCAAAGAAGTGCATGGTGACTTCTTCCCCCTAAAAACACATTTGCTGTATAAATACAGAGATCAAACAGCACACTGCAGTTCTGCTTATTCCACTAAAAAAGAAAAAAAAAAAAAGGAGGGGGGAGAAGAATAAACATAGAAAAGGGTCACAAGGAAAAAGTGAGAGGGATGATCTCTGTCTGCAAAGATGCTGGGTTTTTTTTCTTTTTTCTTTTTTTTTTTTTTTCCTGGTCCCTTCTTAACAGAAGATTTATTGCACACTCACTGCTTTACTTTTTAGAAACCTTCTTGCTTCACCTAAATTTATTCATGTCCAGAACTATTTGTTCTAGGGCCAATGGTATTGTTCAGAATAATTAGTTTGCTCTCCTATACCCGCCTCCTCTTTTCCACCACCTGTGCACACAAAATATTACCCCAAAATAAAGAAACATATCTCTGGCTCTCAGCCACAGGGGGAGAAATCAGCATTCAGGGTGACAAAATGATTGTTACCCACAGACTCATTTTGTAATCGATCTAAGGCACCTTGAAAGTTTTCTCTGTGGTCCCACTGGGATGTAATGTTGCTGCAAGCAATTTTTCTTATAGTGTGTTTCCTCCATCCTGTAGCTGCTACTGAACGTGTAGAGAGATGTTGGCAATGTTTGGAGATAAACATCTTTGCTGTCTCCAGTTATTTTGATTAAAAGGGATGACAGCATTAAACAGCCTTTGAAGTCAGCAGGATAGTTACAAAGTAGAGAAGACTCAAAATCTTCCTGTGAATTTTGGTGTGATTGTTTCAGTCATGCTCTGACTGGTGGGGCTTTGGAGCAGGACTCATCCCTGCTGCAAGTCCTTGGTGGGATGGGCCCTGGCACTGCCTGCTGCCTGTGGGTTGCATTGCTGTAATAGCATGCACTGAAATCCTCCTGAGAAAGGAGGGGAACATCCCTCTTTCACCATAAACACATTTCACTGAGACAAGCACTGTGGTCTCTGCCTAACAGATGCCTGGCAATGGACTGCCTGATTAGGCAACAGCTTTTTTCACTTCTGTATCTCTGGGGAGCACGCAGACCCCCTGCCTCCTGCCACCACCCCTGACTTACCGTGTCCATGCTGCTTTTTCTGCACCTATGGACAACATGGCACCTGCCTGAAACTCTCTCCCAAAGCTAATTCACCACAGCAAGGTCAAACCATCCAGAGCCAGTGCAAGCACCATGGCCAGGATGCTGCAGAGTCACTCAGAGGCAGAGGAGGTCATGAGTGAATATCATGGTGCTTGGACACATCTTTAGCATCTCCAGACTTAGATAAACCCCATTTATTGATCTTCCTTATCAAGCAAACTGCATCCCTGCTGAGATATAGCACGTGCTAATCCAAGGAGATCAGTTTCTTACCATTGAAGCTACAAGATGATTTAAAGCACAGCCCAGGGGGAATAAACAAGCTCCAATTCTAACTGGGCAGCAGTTCCCTAACTAAAATACTGAATGCAATGTACAGCTGCCCTTCAGCTGGGCTGTTAATGGCACCCTTACATCACTGCTGTGTCCAGCTGTAGCACACTTGTTCCCATGTGCAGTTCAGTGACTGCATCGCCATTACTGCTATTAATTACTGCTATTAATTACTGCTATTAATTGCAGGGCAATAGCAGTGATGGGCAGTGAGCAAGATGGGCTGGGCACACTACAAAAACTGTCCAGAAGGTAACTTCTAACTTCTGCCCCAAGGAGTGGGATCAGACAGACAGCAGCTGCATGAAACAAAGCAGTCAGATCTCTGGCACAGGGAGGGAGGGGTTCTTATAGAAGAAGAACAGGGATAATTCTACATATTTTGCACCTGAGGCTTGGCAGAGGCTGTTAGCTTAGGCTCAGTGCCAGGCAAACAAGGTTTTTCTGCCTCTCTGCCCACACTGAGAAGTCTCACTCAGGTTTTGCAGCAGGACAACTGTTCTGGATGGAGCTGGGCTGCAGGAGCCCACTCAGGTGTCCCTGGGCTCACAGCAGAGTCAATCTGCTGAGCAGATCATCCCCTGCAGCTGCTGGGGAACAGGCACATTTGTTATCCTCTTTCAACAGACGTGGGGGAAGGAGATACTAACAATGATGGGACTCCAGCAAGTTTGTCTGGGACGCCCCAGATATCTTTGACCATGTCTTTAACAATGAGACCATCTTTTGGGGCCCCTTTCACATCCCCTGGTGCAGCAGGACAGCCTAGCTGGTTCCTGTAATTCTCAGTCCAGAGGTGTTTGAGTTGCACACCCTGAAGAAGGATGGACCTGTGGTGGCAAGGCATGAGCTTTGGACAAAAAAATCAGGCTTCATTTCAATGCCCTGGTATTCAGATTTACCAGATAAAACACAGTTTAGTTTCACCGTAACTCTAATAAAAAGGCAGTATTTTAAACATATCAAACTGTGCTGAAGAATATGGCAGCAATCTCATACAGAGCTCCAACGAATGTCCTGTCCAGTGAAACCAAACTGGCTCCTGTTTGCACAGAAACTCATCTTTGAGCTCAGCCTCACATACTCAGTCTGCACCACCTGGGTCAAAACACAGCTTTTGTGTCTTCCCCCAAAGTCAGTGTTTGTTTAGACCAACCACAACTGAGTCTCCATAAGCTGTGGATTCAACCCGTGCAGGTCATCAAAGAGCCTGCTCTGTGCTTCAGCTTCTGCTTGGGTGTTACTCGAGATAAAGCACATGATTATTACACACATTCCTTAATGAGCACATGGGTTGAAAGACCAGCAAAGGCACATGAGGAATCAAATGATGCAGCAGAGCCTCTGGTCAAGGCACTGCAGAGAAATGTGGTGATTTCTGCACTGGGAAGGTGCCTTTGGGCCCTGGCAGTCATGGCCCCACAAACACACACACTCCAGGGACAGGGGTGATCTCTGCCCCCAGGCGACCTCAGTCTACATGGAGAGACCTTTGAACCATGAAGCCAAAGCCCTCCAGCCTCTGTTTGCAGAGCATCTCTTGCTGTGTTAACCCTCCAAAAGCCCCAGCTGGAGAGGAGCATTCAGCATCTGAAGTGTTCCACCCAGGTCTTGCTGTGGGTAGAAATACTTTTTTTTTTTTCCTTTTTTTTTTTTTTTCTCCCTACCACCATTTTATTTCCAGGGAAAATCAAATGCTTACATCTCTTTCCCACACACAGAGCATCCCTACCAGAAGCACAGCAAGTGCCATGAACCTGAACCTGCTGGAACTGGAACAGATTTAAGTAATAAAAGAGCTTATCCAAAGCTGCTTTAATCTCAGCTCTGGTGCACATTTCTGGAGATCTTTCAGTCCTGCCCAGGCTGACTGGAAATGACTTCCCCAGCTCTGCTTGTAAGAGAAGGAGTCAGGCAAACCAAGCTTGCTGCCCTTTTGCTTCTCCCTTTTCTTCTTTCTCCTTCCAAAGCAGGGTTATCTCCCGAATGGTGCAAACCAGGAAATGGCAAAGGATGTAAATCACCCTTCCAGAAAAGCCATGTCGCAAACTCACCTGGGCTGCCAGCCAGGGCATGAGAATGAGGAAATGCTGGGAGCTGGGCTGTCCCCGCTGCTGTCCTTCAGCCGCTCACCCACAGGCACACGGGACAGGGATGTGGGGGCTGTGCACCCCATGCCCCTGCTGCTGGGGTGGGGAGGAGGGACAGGGACCTACGGCAGGGGAGCTGGCCCTGCCCCGAGCTGGCATCACTGCGCGCTGATGCAGTGGGGACAGGCCTGCTGTGGGGCTCCAGGAGCTGCCACAAGCTGCCCCTGCAACTGTTCTCCACCCTGATGCGCTTTACATTCACAGATCCTCATCCCTCCTCCTGCCCCAGGGCAGCTCTTTATCTGATTACCTCGTTTATCAGGTATTTATCTGCTAAAACCACTTCCATAAGCTCCTGCAGAGCCCTGCTTTCTCTCCTCTTTATCTCTGAATCCAGTTAACCTTATCCCTTCCTCTTTTACCCCCAAAGGACATGGGAAATGATTTGCCCTCTCCTCTGCAGACAGACACATTCTGTATTTGGAGAACAGGTTTCACATCTCCCTTCGGTTTTTCCTGCACAAGTGAAAGCCAACTCTTCCATCAGAGCTGTTATTTACGGTATGCCCAACAACTCAGCCTCTGTTCCTTGCTCTCATTTTTCTTGGAGGATGCCCAGAACTGCATTTTCCAACCGAGCCCCTAAAAAGCACCACCTGGAGCAGAGACGCTGCTTCCCCAACACACCACTTCTCTTTCTTCATCCCAAGAAGAGTGTTTGCTTTTGCACAACTGTGTGCCCGTGTTGACTCACAGGGCACAGTGTCCCTGTCCTCTGGTTCCCTGTGACCACTGCCTGGCTGGTCGCTCACCTGCTGTCCAGGCGGTCAGTCAGTCCTACCACACAGGAACACAGAACACGTGCTCTGTTTTTTTTAAACCAGCTCTCCAGCTTGTCACAATCTTCAATTCTTAGCCCCTTCTCTAAAATGTTTCCAATCCCTCCTAGCTCGGTGTCACCTACAAATTCAGTATGTGCCTTCCTACTCCATCACACACTAATGAAAACATGGGCTGACAAGCACTGACCCTCCCAACTCCATTCACCCTCTGGTTTATGCACTGAAAAATATTGAGATTGTTGTTTTTGGAAACCAGCAGTGAAGCCTAAGGCATATCCATGTCCCTGACCACAAGATGGTCTTCGCCAGGGCCAAAATTCAAAAATATCTTTCAGAACAGGGGAAAGAAGAGGAGAAAGGGCTACCAGAATTTCCCACAGGGACAAAATAACCTCTTTTCCCCACACAAGCTCAGACATTTTTGCTACAGTTCTCCTACACCAGCCTGTGATCACTTTGCAGTTTATCCTGTCTCCAAGGATAAACCCTCCAATTTAATGCTGAGCAGGAAAACTACCTTTCTATGATAAACAACTGGAAAACAAACCTTTGGCCTGTTTTCATCAAAATTATGTACTTTAAGGCATGGTTACCAACAGGTTCTCCCACAGATATCCTCAAACTTTTCTCCCCCAAATTTGCCTCCATTTGCAGTGCCACTTCTCTGCAGCAAAGTCTTTGTCTGAAGAACTTCCTCTGCTCTTCTGCAAAAACATCTTGCTGCCTGTGCCCATTGTGTTGATAGAGTAATGAGAAGCCTGAGAAAGATCTACCTGTAATAAAACATCATGAAGTGGGAATCTGAAAGTCTGGGAAGTCCTGAGGTTTCACTCTAAGATCGTGGAAGGCACAGACCTGAAGCAAGATGGAGTTTGCTAGAGCAGTGCTGATGCTGACACAGCACACAGGAGCTTATCTGGCTCATATGACTCTAAAAGAGAAGGTTATTTTCTCAGCTTAGCATCTCACAGTTCTTAAGTGACATGATGGGGTGGTTTACCACAACTTCAAGTGCTGTACTTAAGTCTTATATGGCTTCTCTTGCTTTCTTTTGGGGTCTTCATTATCTTGCTGCTCTTACCAAGTTAACAGCTCAGGGACTCACCCATTTCTGAGCCTTCTCCTCCCCAAGTGTGAGGACAGCAGGAAAGCAACCCAAAGCCTGGATGGTGGAAGCTTCTCAGGTAGATCTAGTAATTCCCTGCAGCCAGACAGGATGGGTGAAGGTGTTCATGCCTAAAATGAGCTGGGGCTTCCACCCTTCTCCTGGCCTACAGAGAAGGCAGGACCTGACTTCAGCTGTCACCACAGGGAGCTGGCAGGCTCCAGCCTCTTTAAAACATCTTTGTTTCATTCCAGGAAAGACATGGAAGAATTGTGCTGTGTGTGCATGGAAATATTTGTGTTGGCTTTTCCGTGCTGCAGCGCCTCTTAGAAGGGTCTCCAAGATCAGCACTCCCTTGCCTTTCTGATTTTGCTTCACCCAGTCACTCAGAAGATGCACAGGACCACACGGGGAGAAGATGGCCTGGGAGGCAGTGTGGGGTGGAGGCAAGGCACAGCCTGTGGCAGAGGGCCAGCCCATCTCCTGCTGATCTGTTTTTCCCCCTCCGCAGAGCACAGGCATGACACACAGTACAGAGGCAGCTCTGAGCCAGCCCTGAATAAGCACAGTGGTGAGAACAGGAAAGGCAACGAATGGAGGGCCATGTATTGCCTCTTCTGGTTTGCCCAGCAGCTCCTGTGAAGACAGGCAAACACAACTGGCTGACCAGGTAGTCACCTTTGGGGATCCAGATGGGTGGGAGAGAGATGCTCTTTGCTGGAAATCAACTCACTGCCCTGAGGTGCCAGGACCCCACAGCATTCTGCCTTCCCCTTCCTCTCACACCATTTGCCTTCAGTGCAGGGGTATTGCAGGTCAGCCCAGAGAGACAAATAAGTGCAGTGTGAACAATATGTCTCCCCCTAGGACCCCAAGGACTTAGCGAGACCCACGTGAGCTGGACAAATACAAACACCATGTATCTCACCACTGTGCCAAGCTACAGGTTCTGTCCTGTATCTAACCCCAACATAAGAAGGATGTGGACCTGCTGGAGTGAGTCCAAAGAAGGGTCAGAGAGATGCTCAGAAGCCTGGAGCCCCTCTCCTATCGAAAAAGGCTGAGAGAGTTGGAGTTGTTCAGCCTGGAGATGAGAAGGCACCAGGAAGACCTTAGAGCAACTTCCAGTACCTGAAGAGAGCTGGAGAGGGACTTTTTGCAAGGGCTGTAGTGGCAGAACAATGAGGAATGTCCTTATGGTGAAGGAGGGCAGGTTTATATTAGATAGAAGGAAGAAATTCTTCACTATGAGGGTGGTGAGGCACTGGCACAGATTGCCCAGAGAAGCTGTGGATGACCCATCCCTGGAAGTGTTCAGGATCAGTTTGGACTGGGTTAGAGCAACATGATCTCATAGAAGGCACCCTTGACTATGGTGAGAGTTGGAATGAGAAGATCTTTAAGGTCCCTTCCAACCCAAAACACTCTGTAGCTCTGTGACCTATTGGTGCTTGCCCATGATCAGCAGTTGGTGTCAGCCTCCTTCAGTGGTGGACATGTTATCTTACAGACCCTGATTCTTGAAGCTGACATCCCATGGGCAGCTCTTAAGACACTTTTCCCAAAGATTACAGTGGTATATTCATACTAAATGGAAAACCACATGTTTCCACAACCAAGGCTTTAGAGAGACTCGCTGAAAATCTGAGAACCTGGAAAAAGGATGGAAGGAGTTTCTGTCTCAGTACCTTAAACTCCAGGAAAAATTTCAAACTGTTTAGGCCCCAGAGCATGTAAAGCCTTTTGGAAACGTGTTGGAAGCTCCCATGTCACTGACATACTTTCAGAAGCTTTTTACTTTCAGTGAAGTGACAGTTCACTTAAACTTAGATGAAGATGGGAAGCTGCTTAATCCACTGTAGGTCTGCATAGGAAAACCTATGAAGAAGCAGTAAATTCAAATTTGAAAACAGCATTTTCTTCCATTATGATGTTGACAAAAAGCTAACTCTAATCAGTGATGGCAAATATATAGATAACAAATTGGTGTGTTTTAATTCCTGGTGTATTTTAATTCCTGGTGTGTGACATTTCTTATCACAACTGCCACTGCCTTTCCCACCTCTCAAGAGAGCTGGCATGGCTGGCCTACTTCTTCCATCATCGGAAAAAATGTGTTTCCCCTGAATCTAAATCTGCTTCTATTTATGGGTGTGATGTTACAGGGTCATAGTCAAAGCATAGTTCTTAACAATAAAGAGCAAAACAACCCCAAAACAAAAATAAAGAGTAAAATAAACAACAAAAAAATTTATTATGCTGTCAAAGAGCATGTTTTCCTGGGGTTTGATGTGGTTTTGTTAAACACAGACTTGTTGAGTCATCAACATTTTCTCCTTTACAATCACAGAGGAAATCAAATATGTGCAGTGACTGTAGCATCTTATATTACTGTAAATTTGTTTCATAGCAAATGTGATTTTAGAAGAAGAGAAATCAAAAGCTTGATGCAGTATTTAAATCCTATTAGTCCTGTATCTCCTCAGCCCACAGGAGTATTGATGCTGTAGGCGACAGCCTTCCTCTCCTGCTGTCTCAGTTTTGGTTTCTTGCCACAGGAGGCAATTCTCTGTGTGTGTTGGTTTTATTTAGACTACTCTGATGGAAATGATCTGGGGTGCTCTATAGCCCTCTGCCCAGCTCAGGCATTACAAACACAAACATTTCCCAAAGCTCCCCGGTGTCCATCTGTCATGGGCAGATGTCGCACCTTGCACAGAGCCACAGGACAGGGACACTCTCACCCCAGCTTCCATCACCTGCGGGATATTCCTGCTACAAACTCACCTCTACAATTCCTTCACAGCTTTCATCCCTCCTTAATCTTATATGGATCAAATGCTGAAGTCCCCCCGCAAAAGGATCCAACCTTTGTAGCTTTTAAAAGTCCCTGCATTGGTTCAGAAACCCCACAGCCGCTCCCTGCTCGCCTCTGAGGGATCCTGAGCCCTGGCCAAGATTTTCCCCAAGTTTTTTTATATCTCGGTGCTGATTTCTCCCTGGCTGGAAGAAACCACTCATCTCCTCAAAAGCATTTAGCGAGCTGAGAATGAAAAGTGAAACCTAAGCGCCAAGTGCTGCTCCTTGAGGAGCACAGCCTGAACATCCATCCATCCATCCATCCATGATGGGGATGTGCTCACGAGGACCGCATCACTCGGAACAGCGAACCCGACCCGTTTGTACCCGGTGCCAGGGAGTTTCCTGCACCCGCACGGATTAGTCTAGCAGCCAGGGGACGGAAAGCGCTTCCTGCGGGCACCCCGCACCGCAGCGCGGCGGACCTGCCGGGGACGAGCATCCCACCGACCTCTCCCCAGTGACTGCCCGCACCGAGACACATCGGCCCCAGCAGAAATCTCCGCCCGGGACGCGGCCCCAGCTCCAACACCAACCCTCGCACCGAGGCGGCTGCATCCGAAAGCGCCCTGGGGATCCAGAGCCCCTGCCCGAGCCCAGGGGCGGAGCGGGCCCCGCTCCCCAGCCCCGCGGCGGGGATCCCGGAACGGGGGCGCGGCGGAACGGGGGCCCGGACCCAGCGCTCGGCGGCGGGGGAGCCCCCGCTGATCCC
>VWYP01017307.1:100317-130856 GCA_013400435.1 Pycnonotus jocosus | reverse complement strand
AGCCTGGCCCGGCTCAGGGTGAGGGTGCCCTGGGACCCCCAGCCCCGTCCCCGCGGTGCTGCCCGGGCGTCACTGCCGTGCCCGGGTTAAACACACGCGGGCAGGAGGGCATCGCTGCCAGGGCAGCCGGGCCGCCGTGTGCATTGCAGACAGGAGTCGAAGGCAGACCTTAATTCTCTATTTATAAACTCATTTCAGAGCCAGCCAGTGTCTCATTTTAATGGGCGTGTGCGTTGTTGCGCCTCTGCCCCTGCTATCAGGGGCCATGCACTTGTTCTGAAAAGCTGTGCCGCGAGGCGTGGAGCAGATAATGGTTCTTCCCCCTGCTGGGAAAGAGTTGTCCTGCTGTGAGCACCCCAACATTGCCACACGGCCCCACTCCGATAGACCCGAGGCAGCACGCTCCCAAAGCTGCCGGGAGCTGGCACCAAAGGGAGAATCTCCAGGAAAAAGCACTGGGACAAACCCACGGGTACTTGAAAACAAATCCCTCTGGAGCTTTGGTTTGCTCTCTCAGCAGAGGAGAGGAGCACTCAGCACGGAGGGAAGGCACCTGAAGGGATTGTCTCATGTGTTTGAAGCCCGGGCAGAGGATGTGCAGCCCGTCGGAACCCAGCATTAAGTGCTTCACCACCCCTGCGGTCAGAAGGGTTTTCCTAATCTTTGCCAACTACCATCCCTTCTGTGTCCTCCTTGCACGTGGGATATGTCTTCCTGGGATGAAACAAGCCCCGTCTTTTTCTACTCTCCTGAGCAGGCTGTGATTTAAACTATCTCAGGCCATTCTCACTGCTGTCCAATGCAGATGTGCCCCTTCTCCAGTCTCTGTGCTGCCTGCAAACGAGCCCAGAGGCCAGCCAGGACTGTCCCAGCTTGCAAGGGTACTCACCACCTCTCACATCCGTGGGGTGGGAGATACAGAAACCTGCAGATATGGGGAGGCTTCAGCAAAGAGGTGGGGTTGCTGGGGAAAGTTCATGTTGGTGACTCAGTGGCTGGACGCTGGATGAGAGCTCCAGAGGCTTGGGATGTTCAGGCTGCAAAGTTTGAGATGCTGTGAGTTCCCTGAGTACTGGACAATACTGGAGAGGTGTGAAAACCTATTGACATGGTTAGGAGAAGGAGGATCATTGGGGTAGCTGTACTTCACCACACCTCTGCACTGGCCATCTGTGTCTAAATGCATGTGGAAGAATGAGATTATTCCCTAGCCCCTTCTTGCCTGTAGTGGCCCCTGCCTCCTCATGCCTATCATGGTGATAATTTATATGCCACAATCAGCTCTTTGTGGAGACTGAAGGACAGAAATCATTGAAGACTCCTGCACCTGCTGTATCTGGTTACTTGCTCTCTCATATTATGTAAAGGACAAATTTTGCGTCTAAATTTGTTTACAGAATCCACAGTCATTGCCTTGTTTGCCTTGGTCATCGCAATTCCTCTTACAGATTCCTCTTTGCCCTCTCAGGTCTCTGCACTGTGTGAGTCTCTCCCTGTACCTGTTTCCCTGCATGGGGCAAGGCTGCTGCCATGGCAGAATCATCACTTCTGTGGGTAATGAAATCACTGAAATCTACTCCTTTTTTAGCTTGCACTTCCTTTTTTGTAAATTAGCAAAGTTTTCATGGAAACACCCTCTGCTTTTCCACCTTTATGTCACAGAGAAGTGCCTCAGAATGAACACCAATTTTATACCTGTTTTCCTCTTCTCAAACCTGTGGCTAGCCCTGTCCAGGCCACATGTTTGCTGGACATGTTTGAGGCCCTGCAGGTCCATTTTTTCTGCAGCCATCTCAGTAGGCAGCTAAGGCCTCCCCAGCTCCCAGACCGTGACTGGCTTTACTGGTTGTTCAAAAGATTCCCTTGGGAACCATGTTTCTGATGAGAGATCTGATGTGGCCTTGTAAGTTGGTTTAATTTCTCTTCTACTCAGAGAGACCCAATGTGCCAGGATTGTGCTGAACTTGGCCAGTGTTTCTGGGTGTGTTTCTGGTTTTTTCCCCTTTTTCCTTGCTGGTCCTGGGCAAAGGCTTTTCTCTGTGTCATCTGGACTGTTCTTCTCCCAGCAATCCTCTTTCCTGGCCCATCACTCACTGGTCAAAGCCGCAGCTCTCTGGCAGCACCATCTGTGTCCCTGTGCCCAGCTGGCTGTGTCCTGCTGTCCTCTCAGCCACGACGCCAGCTGCACCCCCTTCTCTCTGTCCTGCCCCTCCATGGGGACAGGGAATTGCCTTGGATCTGCTCAGGGCTGGGCCTGCCAGGCTCCTCCAATGCCCATGTGCTGGCACAGCATGGCACTGGTGAGAGGGTGAACCTGGACAGGGAGCCAGGGAGCCATGGGGATGTCCCCACACTGTTTGGGTGGGCTGGAGCCACCCAAAGTGACAGTGAGGAGAGGTGCACCAGGCCAGCTCAGCTCCTGCCCCACACCCAATCAATAAAGGGGGTGACCCAGGACATGCCCAGGCTTTGCTGTACTAAGACACAAAGGCTCCCCTGAGCTCCCCTGTGCCCCTTCTCCCTTGCCAGCTCCCTTGGGTTCATCACAGCCCAAGGGTTGCTGTGCACCCAGAGCCACTGGGGATGCAGAAGTGCTGGGCAGCAGTGGCTGCTCCTGAGGAGATGCTGTGACCAAAGCAGAGTTTGGGGACACTGCTGCACCCTGCCACTCGCGGTGTCACAACAAGGGAATGGCTCAGCTTCCCCCTAAAATCCCGGGATAGTAAATGACAAACTTACCACTGGAAAACCAAACCTATTTGGCAGGGCAGTCAGTAAATGTAGCTCCTCCTCTGGCTGTCCCAAAGCTGTGTTTTGGACTGGAATCTGCTCTCTTGGGGCCCGATGGTACCGTTTGGGTTGGGAAATGGGGTTATCAGCACACCAGGGTTCTGTCTGCTCTGGACTGGCACATGACCTGGTGCTGCCAAAAATGCCAAGCTCAGAAAGGAGCTGAGAGGCTGGAACATGTACAATATACATATACAACAGAGGTGGAGTGTGGAGATAACATGTGGTTAATTATTGCCAGTGAGCAGAGGCCAGGAGTTAGCTTGGCATGGTTGTGAAACCGAGAGCTCGCGTAGGAGAATGAGCTGGGCACTGCAAAAGTGGGATGTGGGGAGCTGTGATGGCTCTGTGGAGTCAGAGCTGGGCACACAGTGTCTTTGTTGGGTGAAGGAGTGGTAGCTCATGCTGTCACTCAACCTCTTTGGGGTTACCTGGAAGGACTGGGAGTGATGCTGACACCTGACAGCTCTGGCTGAATCCTCATGGAACTGCCAGGAGGGAGCAGGCAGAGGGAAGCAGCCTGGGGGCCGTTTTCAGGCATGACAAAGCACTGCTGTGTCCCTCCCAGAGTATCCCAGGTGGGGAGGGATGGGCTGTACCCCCAGTGCCCTTCTCCCACCGGAGAGCTGTGTGGGGGCAATGGTGGCTGTGCGGTGCTAAGAGTCTGGTCTGTGCCAACACCAATCACACCATCGGTTGCATGTTTCCTGCTGGTGATCCAGAAATGCCGATGAAATGCCTGGGGTTTTTTTGACTAGGCTTTTGAGGTGAGCTATGACCGAGTGCGGGTGACTGCACAGCCGTGCCAGGCACTTCAGCCCCTCCTTGTCACTGCCTTGCCACAACCGTGCTTGCCAGGGAGCTCAGCAGGATGTCTGGGCTGAAAGTGTCCATACAAGGCTTGTGCACACCTGGGCTAGGCTGGATACAGCTTCTGGATGGCTCCCGTTATCTCCCTCCCTCCTGGGGGTCTGGCAGCATCCCTTGGGGAAGCACAGTTAACGTGGCGCTACCAGGAAAAGGCTTCCTGCTGCTAATCAGCTCCCGGCAGGTTATCGCTTCCTCAACTGCCCGGCTTTTCGGGGAAAAGTGTCATTTATCGGCCCTTCACGGAGGAGACCTGTTAGAGATGCTCCCCGCCGGGACTCGTCTCCGCCTGTCATGCAGGCGCCATCTAGTAGGAAAAGGAGAAAACAGTCCGAAAGTCAGGGAAAGTGGATGTAGAAATCCAGGTTCTCTGTGGGAAAAGTGTTTAATCCAACACAAAGCTGCTCTGGGTCACAGCTGTAGGGCTGAGCCCGTGGTTTGGGTACTTGCAGCAGAATTCACTGCCGGGAAATGATGAAGAGTGGAGATGCCCAAACTGGAGCACAGCTTGTCCAGGATGGGTCTGGATTTATTTGATCTAAAAATAGATTTTGACATAAAGAATCATTTCCAGGCAGCTCCTTGAGAACATTGTCGGGGCTGGGTTTGATTAATTAGCTGTATGGGTTAATTGCATTATGCTGCCTTCTGCTCTGGTGGGTGACAGATGCTCCTGTTTTGGGCACTGAGGTCATCCCAGCAGCTGGAGGCTTTCCTTACAGCTGGAAAACTCTCTCTGCCATCCATGCATGGACAGTTCACATCATGGAGGGATTCACTGTGGTCATATTGCATGGTTTTACCACAAATCCCATACTGCTGTTGTCATCTTCTAAGAGCCACATGGATTTTCAGTGTGATTTGCCAGCCTTAGAAAACCTCCCCAAATCAACCCTTCCCAGGGCGGAATAAAAGGGGCCTACAACAGTAATTTCCTTTGAACAGAAAAAATAAAGCCATGATTTCAGACCAATCTTGCGATTTTTGTGCAGCTTGGCTCTCCCTTTCCCATGTGGGGAGGTGATAAATGCTGGGTGTCTCTTATCTGCTCAATTCCTGCAGGCAGGCAGGGTGTCCCCTGCCATGGATGCACGGCTGCACACCCCAGTGCAGCAGGTCTCTCATGATATCTGCATGCTGTGGTGAGTGCTGCTCGAGGCATGTCACCCTCTGGTCTTCCCCCCCTTCACCCCCCAAAATATCAAGAACCAGAGGCCAGGGATGCTGCAGTGTGAAGGATGTCACCCAGATCCTGGGGGTCCAGTGGCTTCACCCTGCCAGGGACTGCACCAGCATCATTGCCCTTTGCCTAGAGCAGAACCTTAATTCATCTCCCCTTTCACAGATAAAAGCCTGGATTAATTAAAGAAGAGAATAGAAACCACTTTGATTTCCAGAACACCGGAAACTCCTAATTATCACAGCTCCCAAAAGCACTGCTATAATTAAGGGGCTCTCACTCTTGTCACTACAGACCCAATTTTTGCAGGGATTTACAAGTGGCACCTACATTTTTTTGCTTTTGGTGAAGTACAGCAACTGAAGGCATGAATTCTGGCTCCAGGTGCATCACTTAAATCAGCCAGAACCCCACTGAATCAGCATCTAATTCCCTCATGGATTTCTTATTAGAAAATCAGAGTCCCCAATGGCAGTGTGCTACAGACAGCGTCTGCTCTCCAATTATAGTCTGATTATACAAAATAATAAAACTAGGGGCTTTTTTCCCTTTGCTTTCTGGTCTTTCCATCTTCAAAATACACTTGGGGGCTGTTTCTGGCTTTTTTACCATAACCAGCATTTATTAGTATTTTATTAGTATTTAAAAAAGGCGGTGGAAACTGATTTTCTCACCTGATCTCTGGTCCTCTGGCTCCTGTAACCTTTCCAGAAGCACTGAAAGCATCGTGATGACACTGATGGTGAAACAGCTAGACTCTGCCGTAGCATGAGTGCAGCAAAACACTCCTAATGCAATAAATGAGTAAATCCCACAGGAGCATTTTCCCTGCAAATGCCAGCTCTGATGCTACTGGGCAGCACAGGGTGCTCCCAGCTGCCTTTTGCAGTCTTGTGTCAGAGAACTGGCCAGGTAAAGATGTAGCTGATAATACACATCACCTCCATGTGCAGAGGTTTATCCTTGGGCTGCTGTGGCTTTCCTGTCTTTGTCCTGAAATGGGGTAGGTTTAGGTTAGATATTAGGAAGAAATTCTTTACTGTGAGGGTGTTGAGGCACTGGAGGAGCTCCAGATTGCCTGGAGGAGCTGTAGATGCTCCATCACTGGAAGTGTTCAAGGCCAGGCTGGATGGGGCTCTGAACCAGCTGGTCTAGTGGAAGGTGTCCCTGCCCATACCAGGGAGTTTGAAACAAGATGATCCTTAAAGTCCCATCCAACCCAAACCATTCTGTGATTTTCTCTTCTATGACCTCTTTACTAAGTGTTGTCTGAAGTTTGCCCACTGCCAACAGTTTTCTTGATGAGTGTCAGCTTCTTCTGCTCCCTGAGTGCTTCACAGCTGTGCATGAAACCGTCCCGAAAATTCTCCTTCCTTTTGTCAGCTCCTTTCCCTGTCTGTTGAATGGCCCTGGTTTTGCCCAGGTCTCCCCACCCTGACCAGGAGGTGCTGTCTGACTGAAGAGCTGGTGCACGGCTTGCAGGAGGGGTGGGTTTGGATCCAATATCTGGCAGTGAGCTGTGCTCATGTGTCTGGAGCGCTGAGCTGCAATGCATTGAATACCAGACATGAAATCAGCAGTCTGACTTGCTCTGAGCTCTCCCAGGTACTTGTAACCCATGTTTAACACCATGCTTTCCATGGAACACTTCCTTTTCTCCCTCTAGAAGGGGTAAATGCATAAAGGCTGTGTTTTGAAGGGCTACCTAATAAAGCAGAGGGATGCTCCTTAACCTCTAACCACAAAGTTTTCCACCTCCACCTGCCAATGCAGGAGCCTGTCCCAGGCTTGCTGCCCTGTGACTGAGTTTCCTCCCTGACCATGGGGAGCACGAGCATGCTGACATCAAGCAGAGGCAGGTGGCCTGTAAAAAAGATGTTTTCCCTCTCAGCAGTGTTGTTTTAGTAGCCATCACTCAGGTATGGGCAATGCAAACACAAGCAGACCAAACCATGGCTCTGCTCTGATCCCATTGCTGGGAATCGGTTTTGTTAAGCAAAATGTTACCAGCTTGGAGAAAGAAAAAAAAAAAGAAAAAAAAGAAGAAAAAAAGTAAAGTAAAAGGAACAAACGCAAAATTTGCCTGTATTAGAGATGCAGCGAAGCACTGGAAGTTAGGGAGATCACAAACAATTGAATTTAATTGAAAAATATGATTAACTAGAATGAGACTTGAATATGAAGATCTAATTTGAATTAAAGAAACAAGCTGATTGCCTGAAGAAAGAAATCCGAGGATTAAAATTATTTTGTATAATATGAGTTCCAGTATAATGGGTTCCAGCTCTGGTTATATAGGATAGCTCATAAAAAACCCCCAACTCCACCCTCAAAGTGGTTTTACCATTGAAATTACAATTTTTTTTTTTGCAATGGTCACAGGGAAATGGGGCTCTTACTTGATCTCATGGGCTTAGGGGAGATTTGAGCTATGGATGGTAAATGGGAGAGCTTGATCCAAGACTTAGAGTTTCCCAACATCATCTCAGGTCTGGTAGCAAGGCTTACAGCTCCCACCTTACAGGGAAGGGAACAGAACCCAAACCCTGGGAGCAAACCAGAGGCCAGTGGCAGGTGGATTCCTGCCTCAGGAAGGACAGTGGAAGGAATATTTCCAGGACTGTCAAAGCCTGGTGCAAGTGGCTCTGAGCAGAGGCCCCAGGGGCAGGCAGTGCTGGCAGCTCATGCTCAATGGTCATATCCAGGCTCTGTTCCCACACCACCTCCTGAGAAAATAGTTTTAGGGAAAATGCATAGTCTGTATTCACAGCACAAACAAGAAAATTATATACCAGCAAGTAGCACAAATGGGAGAAATAAGAGCTTAATTTACGGTATTTTTGTAGAGTTATAAGCATCTTTATTCCAAGGGAGTTCTCGTCAAAGAGACAAAATGGCTTAGTGCATCCCCCTGCAGCATTTTTTAATTTTCACTTGGCTGCTGCACCCTCTGCCAGAGCATTTCCAGCCACCAGCATCCTCCTCCTCACTGAACAGTCCCCTTGGCCACGGTGACACCGATATGGCCGTGTCCCTCTGCTCCCCACAGGCGGGCAGGATCCATCCTCTGTGGGATGGATCATCTGGGAGCCCACGGGAGGGCACTGCCTGGCTCTGTGCTGGGAGCAGCTGGGTGTGCTGGGCGCTGTGGAGGAGCCAGCAAAGGTCACTTCCATGTCACCATGTGGCTTGGAGAAAGGCCAGGGAGAGAGCTACGGGCACAGAGCCTGGCCAAGGGGCTGTCAGAGCCCTCATCCTGGGGGTGGGGATGGCGATGGGGGAGAGGGAGGGGCTTCAGGAGGATGGAGAATTTGTTGGACTCTTTCCAGATGATAATTTTGACATTTTGTTGTCTCTTGAGGATTTTGGAATAGGAATAAACGCAGCGTCAGGGCTCATTTGTACTGACTGTCACTGCCAGGCTGGGGGCTGACCCCAGCCTGCTTTTAATGCATATTTAATGGGTGCAGGGGTCACTCGGCCCCATCTTTAGCAGCTGCACACCTGCACTTTGACACCACACACCTGAGCTGATCACAGTGCATCCTCTGCCTGCCCCTCCTGGCCCATCCCTGCCCTGTGCCCCATTCCCAGCCTCCCCTCACCTCCTCCAGCCCCTGCCCCACCAGCATCTGCTCCATCCCGAGAAAACACAGACAGGGATGCCTTTCCTCCAGTGCTCCATGGAAGAACACGAGCAGGGTAGTGCACATCCTGCAAGCTGGTCTGGTAGCACATCCCAGAGCAGGTGATAACCTGCCCCGCACCCCAGGGATTACCCCAGATATCCTCTGCCCCAATATTGCGTGAGGATCTCATTTCTGAGCAAAATCCAGCTGTGGTTTCATTAAAGAGGCTCTTGCTCCTTGTGCTCAATATTTAATTTAGCTTGAGTGTGTGTGTGTTGAGTTCAGGGTGTTGATTAAGCATGACTTGAGATAGAGGGAAATTAGTAATATGGGAAAGTGCAGTCAGTATTTCATGGCAAAGAGTAATTGAGCTAACAGTTGACATATGGAGTTGTGTGGGCAAACTAATTAAATTTTACATCTTCCCAAGCATTTGTGAGTTTTATAAGCGTTTGATTTATATATTAATTAAACCTCAGAGTGAAATAAAGAGGACACAACTATTTATACTGCAAATGTGTCCATCAAGAGGAAGGGCTTTAATGTATTTTTGAGCAGATGCTGAAGTGCCTCTGTGAGTCTCCAGCTCTGCTCAGTGGTGACATCCCCTATGGTGTCTTTTCCACCTCTTTATTATCAGGAAAAAGCTCTGTGCTTTTTGGTACCTCCCTCATGGGCTGCAGAGCCTGGGTTTCCCACTGATTGGGGTGCTTTACAAGTAGCTAGTGAGAAATCTACTACATGATTTAAATATTTTTCTGACCCATTAGTAAGGCACTGGAGGTAGTTATGGCATGTCCTGTGATGATCTTACTGAGGTTTTCTGGAGTTGTCTTATTCACATTATTTCATAATTGAAGGGAACTTGAATTGTGTTTATTTTCAGGTGGGCAGAAGGACATGTGGAGCATTCCTGGTGGTCAGCATCGTTTTCAGCCTGGTTGATGCTCTGTGGAAGGGAGTTCCTGAAGTTACAGGATCAGTTGTGCTCCTTGGGGTTTGCACCCAGGGATCTTGGGCATTGCTGCAGCTGAGAGGAGATGGCATTTGGGTTCAGTGACTGTGAGGACTCCTAAAATGTGCAGCCCTGACCCTGATTTTTCTTTCAGGCTGTTGTACACTACCCACCACTGACAC
Organism: Pycnonotus jocosus; assembly: GCA_013400435.1. Lineage (NCBI taxonomy): Eukaryota > Metazoa > Chordata > Aves > Passeriformes > Pycnonotidae > Pycnonotus > Pycnonotus jocosus. Next base: position 121,253 of record VWYP01017307.1, on the reverse strand, counting down.
ATCTCTCTGGGGGCCAGCACACATCTCACCGGTCTGTTTGGGTGAGCTGGGAGGCCAGTGCTGGGCTGGTGTTGGGGCAGTTCTGGGAGGTGCAGGACTGGCTGAGGGCTTCTGGCTGTGCTGGGGTGAGCTGAGCCTTTGTGGAGCAGGAGCACTGAGTTTTGTTCCAGGGCTGAGTTCCAGAGCTTGGGCTGCTCCTGCCCAGGGCAGTCTGGCTCATTGCTTCACTGAGTGTCCCTGCTCCTCTCCAGAGCTGCTAAGCCTCCCTTACTGCTAAACCGCCCTTACTGCCATGGACATTTTATTCACAGGGGTTATGATGCCTGTAAACCTCTCTGGTTCCAAAATAAATAAAATAAAGGAGTGTTTCTATTCTGCTCTGCAATGATGCTTCCCCAGCAGCACAGGTGATGGGGCCATGCCATAGCCCTTGCACCCATTTCTATATCCTGGCTCTGAAATTCTGGGGATGCTAAAAAATAAATTTACTCTTTATTTTCCTTATTATTAATGGGTTATTTTTCCCTCTTTTGAATGGAGAAACAGGAGCTGTTTATGTCAGCAGTGACATAGGATTCAGAAGACATTAGGTTTTGATAGGGAAGTGGAATTATAGCTAAAACATGGGTATTAAAACTCCCTTAAATTTAGTAAATTATTCAGGTACTTAGCATATTCAAATCTAGAAATGCTGTGAAATAGAGGGTAGCTATATTAAGGGTCATTCTGCGTGCCACTCCGCTGTCCCACCTGGCCTCTGGGGACTCCATCAGTCTTGTGGTGGCCAATGATTCCTGTTCACAGTGTCAGGGATTAATATATTGGCTCATTGGAGAGGAGGAATTACAAAGACTTTGTGTGCAGTTAGAAGCTGTGGGGACAGGAGCAACCGGGACCAGGTTGGAATGAAAATGAGAGGAAAGGCAAGGCTGATGCTCAGCATCAACTACTTTTAGGAATTGGTGCTTTGTAGAGCAGCTTCCCCAGAAACCTTGAGTGAAGAAAGATGCAAAAGGCTCAATGTCACAGGGCACAGGGGGTCATGGTGCCCCTTGCAATGCTGCATTGCAAACAACACCTCAAACCCTGAAAAAATGCAGTCCTCTGCCAAATATATCCTGTGGGCTGTGCCCTGGCTCTGAAGAAATATTCATTATGTGAGAAGCAAACACCTGCTGAAGCCTAAGCCTGTCTGCCTGGATGTGACTGGAAGGTATTCTTGGTGCAGGAACAACCTTATGGAAATCAGAGCTACCTGGGAGCTCACTGTCTGGGATGAAAATCAGATTCTGCTACAGGTACATGCTGGTGTTTGGAGAAGATCAGGGCCTAATTCACCACCAGTGATTAAACACCCACAATTAAATAGTTGACAGCAACTAGGAGGACTAAGGGATTGATGATCCTTGAAAAACCTTGAGACAAGCGTGCCCTTGCTAAGGATAACATCACCTGTGGTCAAACAGACCAGCACTGCTTTACCACAGGGGATTTCAAGGATATCCAGCAGCAGACAGACCAGCACTTTTTCCCCCAGTTCAGCCTGACTAAATACATCTGGGAACAGCTCACATCTCCCTACACAGCATTACATTTCTCTGGCATTTTCACTCTAATGTTGGAATACCGTGTGCCACCAGTTTGTGCATTCCTCATCCATGAATCAGTGTAGCTGATTCAACACGTGGTACCTCAGTTTTTCTAGCAGTGCCAATACAGTAAACCTAGGAATGCAACCAGCATAGAGTGAATTTTAATTTCATATGATAATGGGACCTGCAGATCTCTTCTCCCTGTAGTATTAAACTGGAATATTGGAATAGGGTGCTTTGGAAACAGCCGTGTACTGTGTGATGGAGAGGCAGAGCTGGCAGATCACCTTGAAAGGGTCTAGCTTGATGTGCTGGAGTACCAGAAATTGTCCTAAATGATCATGTAGTCCATGGGGGCTTTTGTGTAATGTCACCTGTAGAATCAATAACCAACCTGTGGGACTAAATGGGTGAAGCAATGTAAAATCTAAGCAGCCTCTGTCCTCTGCCACCACTGATTTTGAACAGGCACATGCAAGGCTGTTCTTGGATGTCCTGCATAAGTGCTGTTTGTCCTTCTGGAGCAGGTACCCAGGCCAGTGCTGCAGCCCTTCCCAGGGCTGAGGCTCTGAAGGAGGTGGGGATGCCCATCCTGGGGCCTCTCTGCTCCTCAGCATCCCTCAGCCCTGGTGGCATTGCTTGACTTTCTCTGCACAATCCCCATGGCCCTAGCTGCTTTCAGAGTAGAGAGGGCTGGAAGAGTTGCTCCAAAATAACATATAAATAGGAAGTGAAAGGTCAAGACTTCATTCAGAGTAATTTTACCCAGAGCATCAGAAAACATAAGGGATGAAAAGGGATGAAGACTCTTGTGATGATCTGCCACTGATCAGCTCCAGGTAGAGCATCCCCAGCCCTGGGCATCCTTCTGGTTTCTATTTCCTCTCTGGTTTTTGCAAAGTGTCCTGTCAGACATCACTTACTGAGAAGACCCATGTGCAGTTTTTCAGATGCTGTTGGCTGCTCTTTGTTCCTCCTCCATCCTAATGTTAAATCTGTCACTGCACTCTATCAGGGTGCCTTTCTGCCTGCCTCCTGTGTGAGCTCCAGATTGCCATTGATAGGCAGGAGAGCCACGGCAATCTTGAGGAAATTTGTGATCTGGTCCTGGCATATTTGACAGATAACACTCCAAATACAAATGTCAAAACACATTTAGGTTTTGTCCCTTTTCTAACTCGCCCTGAAGAATATGCAAACACTTTTTGACAGAATCAGTTCAGGAGCCTCCTCTAAGCCAGGCCCTGAGTGTTAGAAGATTCTGCCTCTTAAAGCCATATAGATCCACTGCGGCTGTATAAAAAAATATTCTCTACCCTGAGGCAGAATTACTTAAAATCCTGACGTGATTAGACACCACTCTCTTCTGAGAAAAGAGTAACCAAACTATTAAAGGATAACTGAGATGCTGCTTAAACTGACAGTATTTAAATTACTCCATGTCGCAGTTTTGAAACGACATCTGGCATGAGGGCACAAGGAAGGACTTGAATATTTTCTGGTTACCACTCTGCAGCTATTCTGTAGCCTGAATATGGTCTGCTGGAAGCACTTGCAGGTGCTGTCACCACCCTCCACCTGCTGACATGAGGTATATTTAGGCTCTGGGTTTGTAAAATTTATAAATGCAGGCTTGAACAATTTATAACAATTGATAAATAAATAGCTAGCAATTTTTGCACATGCTTAAGCATGCAAGATTTCCTCTTGCCTTAAATCAGTGTAATGATGTCAGTTAAGCAATTATCTTGTAGTGTCTAAGAGCCTGGCCCCACCACTCTGTTCAATGATACAGTTTAAACACAAAGGCAGAGTCTATATTTATATGCAAATATCATCAAGTTCAAGCTTAAATCACAATATTTTTGAAGTCAGGATTGTGTGTTAAATAGTACTCCATGCCTGTATGTAATTATATATTAGTGTATTATATATCAGTGGTGTAAAACCTTCCAGACTTCAACCCTAAACTACAGCAGGCAGAAGGGCTGAGCCCAGAGCTCATGAATAACCACAATCCCCCTGGCCTGTGTAGATTTTGGGGAGCAGTATGAGTATTTTGTGTTATCTCAGAGCTTGGATCCAATCAGCTTTCATAACTCTTGGGAATATGTGTGATTAACCAGCCCAGCCACAATATGTCACCAGCACTCCACACAAACAGCTCTGCTACTGCTGGAGAGCAGGCAGAGAGGGAAAACATCACATCCTGCAACCAGGGGAGGGGAAAATAGCATGAAAGGACAGGGAAGAAACTTGGGAGGAAGGTGAAAAGGGACAAAAAGGAGATTCCTGGAAAGATGATCATAGGGAAGGTGAGGTCAGCAGCAGGTTAGCTGGAGCTGTATAAGAGGAGCTGTCCAGGTCCCTGGGATACACTGACACCTCAGCATGGAGCTTTAGAGGCTGTAACTTAAAAGCTCTCATTCCTTCAACTTTGCTTTCCATTTTGAAGGACTGTTTTTCCTCCTCATCGTATTAAGCCTTTCCTGTTGTGAACTGAAACCACCCAGTACACTGATTAATTCCCATTCCCAGTGCTCCTCTCCTCTCCTCTCCTCAGCACCAAGCACTGGGTTTTTTACCAACAAAAAAGCTGTGTCAGAAATCAAATGCATGAAAATAATGGATCTTCAGCAGCTACATGCAAGTGTAAACAAAACACATCCCCATGAAATGGGCATAGAGCCCTGCTGGAGCATGACCTTTGTCACGGGCTAGTAATCATTCCTGGCAGTGTTTGCTCATGAGGATTAGGAAATGTGGGCAGCCCATTAACCTGTGCCACTCAGGATCCCCATGGCTGAGCATCCTGAGCACGGAGTGACCAAAGCAGCCCTTACAGCTCCCTGTGCTGGGTCTCACAGCACTGACAGCACCAGAGAATTCACTCCAGCTCTCCTGGGCTTGCAATGGAAAGGATGCAATGCAGCCCTATCCAGGGCTGTAGTGCAGCTCTTTCCTTCCCTTCATGGCTGGGGCAAACTCACCAGGCCATGCTGCTGCTTGCCCAAGTGGCAGGGGGGTCAGTCAGTCCTTCTGCAGACACCTGGAGATTTGGGAAGCCCAGCTCTGTGTGTTTGCATGGGCACTGCACGTGCTGATATCACTGCACACATAGGCTGGGCTGATTACCAGGCACTGCCTGGGATTTAAGCAAGCATAATGTATTCAAAAACTGGAAAGAGGATGCATCTCTTCATGGATTTGCTGTCTTTTTGCTATTGGTTAGAGTTTAAGAATCTTTAATTCCCAGTTTATAGGATATTATGCAGTTCACCTATAGATGTGCGTTTCAAATTTGTGTGTTTCAAATATACCACTTTGTACCTTTATATGGGGATCAAAGCTGCAGGAAGGGAGGAGAAAAACATTTCAGTCAGACACTTAAAAGCTTAAATCAGCTTGCCTGGCACTATATGGGTTTGGGGGATGCTAGGTAGAAGTGTGATATGAAAGCAGGTGTAATAGCAGGAGAGTCTCACTGGGGAGTGGCAGCCCTGTCAGCCCCCCCAGCTGGGATGCAGTTCCTCTAGTCAAACCCCAGGAGACCCAGCAGCAAGGCTGGGGTCTCTGTAGATGGAGGTGAAGGCTCAGCCAGCCAAATTTGTCATGCAGTATAGCCCGAGATGTGTAAAGATATGTTCTGGCTCTATTTTGGTATAAAACTTTTTTTCTTTAAGCTGAGCTACATAGTAAAATTATTTACTGGATAACAAAGTGGCAGACACAGGAAATAAAACCAGAATATTCATGCTGTGTGATACTAAGCACCTGATTTAAAGGCTTGGTGTCTGAGTCTCTACAAGTGACTGAGACAGATGTTCCCTCAGAGCACAGCAGTGTTGTGGGTGCTCTGAATTATCCTCCTTTTCCCTCTCCCTCTGCAGAGACACTGGTTGCATATGATCCCTGGAAGGAAGAAGATCTATTCCTTGGTATCCAGGTGGATGCCCTGGTTTCACAGTTTCTGGAGTATTTTTAGTTGTGTGCACTGACCCTGATACCCAGCCCTGCAGGCTGCCTGCTGTGCTGGCTGGGCTGGTGAGAGTGATGGGGTGTCTGACACAGGCTGGGGGGGCTCCACGCTGCCCTGTGGAGACATCAGCCCAGCAGCAAAGCCAGCTCCTGCCTGACACTGCCAGAGAGGCCAAACCTGAGCTTTATGCAATGGTGTGTGCAGCATGCCTGGGCCAATTAACTCAGAAAAGGATTACTGCTACGCCACTGGGATGCATCTGTGACGAGTTCAACCTCTGATGGGCACTGCACTAGGCAGTGCTGATGGTAATATGCAAAGCATCCCAAATTGTCAATGAATTAATAAAACTAGGAGCAGGAACGCCCTAAGGGTGATTAAAACATTGAAGTCAGCATTGATTTAAGGCTGACAACTCTTATGGGCACTGGGGAGAAGGAGAGGAGGATTTGGGGCCAGGATCCCTGCAGTAGGGTGGGAATGGCAGTGGTGCAGGCGGCACAGCTTCCCAGGGAGGTTTATCAGGAGACCCTGGAGGGTATTGCTGTGCTAAAGCAAAGTGCAAGGCAGAGATGAAGAAAAGGCAATGACAAATTTGAAATGCTTTGTTTCTCTTTTTGTATCTGTGTTGAGGACGGGCTGTGCAGCCCAGCTCTCTCTGCAGAGCTGTCACTCAGAGGGAGCCTGGAGCAGCTCTGCGAACGGGCTGTGACGTGCCACCGGTGCTGCTGCCAGCCTTGGACACCTCACGCTCTCCTGAGCAGCCATACAGGGGGTTGGCTTGCTTAAAACAGTGTTTGAGTCCAGGAGAGGTTCTCCAGTGCTGGCTCCAAGCAGGATTCTATCCTGTGACATCTTGCAACCACTGCTGGTGGATTGTGTTTACCTGTGCTCAGCTCCCTCCCACCTGCAGCAATGTTTTTTGTGCTCCTTGCCCCTCAGTTCTCTCATTGACAACCAGTGTGCCAGGAGGCAAAAATATAGGGGGATTTGGACCATAAACCTTTTGGACCTTTCCTCCAGAGGGTCCTTCTGTCAGTTTTGTTCCAGCTCTGTTTTGTCTGCCCAAAACGGGGCTGAGTGTGACCCTTAACTGAGGCAGGTCCCTGCCTTGGCTTGGTATCCTGTCAAACACTGCCTGAGTCTCAAACCCTGTGTGATGAATAACAAGGATGGTACTGAAACCAGCCAAGAGGTCTCCACGCTCCACCAGGGCATCAGCAAGCGAGCAAGACATCAAATGGGACTGGGAGCAGAGCGGTGGGGACAAGATGGACTTGATGTGAGGAGCTGATCTCACATCCTTGCAATAGCTGAACTTCAGTTTTACACCATGTTGTACACAACTCTGTCAGATCAACAAGAAAAGCCCACTATATCCTTTCAGCACCTTTGTTATACATATTTTGCTGCTAATGGGGAGAGGAATTGAGGTGGGATTTTGTGGTGGCTCTGCAGGCTCAGCAATGCTGCATCTGCAGCAAAAAGCCCCTTCCATCCCCATGTGGGGCTGTACCACTGGCCTGAGTCTCAAACACAAGCAATTAAAACTGCTTAGTAAGGCAGACAAATCACTTATTACATTTTCCACCCTCTCCTTTTCCATTTTTATATCTGTTGAGCAAGCAAACACAGCTTTTGCAGAAGTCCTGAAAGCGAATTTTAAAAGCCATCCTGCCCTCCTATTTGTTTAAATGTGTTTGTAGTGAGATTCTGTCAATGCTGGCAGACTCAGAGGATGAGAATCCTCCAGGGATTTCCCCTAAATGACACTTTCAAAGTCAGATCTGCATATGCACTGCATCAGACATCATTTAGAGAGTACGTGTAAGATCCTGGTTAAAAGAATCACATTTGCTAATATTTTCCCTCTGTTTATTCTGGGTCAGTGTGCATTATAGAAGAGCCAGAAATGACCACATTGCAGAGTTTGATGGGATAATGGCAAAGGGAGAACAGGAGTTCAGAGAGATGGGAGATGCTGATGCAGTTTTGTAGGACAAGGTAGGATTTGCAAGGCATCATTCAAAATAATTGTGAAGAGTATAACTGAAATGGTGGAAGCAGAACAAATCTGAATGTGCTTTTTTTTTTGTGGCAAAGCACTATTTTCAGCTAACATTGATTTGATTTGAAAGGGAGTTTCAGTGGAAGAATAAATGAAATGGGAACATTGTCTGCAGATTTCTCTGTGATACAGAGTGATGTAGAAATTAACCTTACCCTGTTCTAAGTAATACAGACTGTGATGTCTAGTTAAGATGTCTAAACATGATAAGATTAAGGTTTTCACTGGATTATAACTTTACTAAACATTAGGTCTTTTGATGGAAGTTTTCCAGCCTGTAGTTGGTACAAAATTGGTAATTTTATATTTGCTTGTATGTATCAATGCAAAATTTCAGCTCAGAGAATATAGTCATTCTTTGGAATAAATTTAGAGAAATGCAGGTAATTAATCCACATTATAGAAGTTGCTATGGATGTTTTGCCTAGAAGAAACTCCATGCTTTTGAGTGGAAGCTCCAAGTTTGACAGCAGGGATGCTCTCCAGATGGTATCACCCCCATTTACAACCCCAGACTGGGTGAAGTGGTAAGCCTGAAAAATCTCAGCCACATGAACACCACAGAGAGACAGAGGCCCCAGTGGCTCCCTTCCCAAGGGCTTCTGCCAGCACCCAGCAGAGCCTCTGAGTGCCCTGCTCTGGAGGGTGATGGGAGAGACCTTTACTGACCAGGCTTTCCCTGTTCCTGCCCATCCCACTGGAGAGGGTCTCCTGATGCCCTTTATGTTCCCAGGGTGAGGGCTGGACCTTGCTGGGTTGCTGTTGTAGGGAGCAGTGTGGAGTGCAGTGTTTAAGGTGTTAAATGAGAGATGGGGGTTAGATTTGGTGTAGGGGACAGACCTCTGTGAGGCAGAGCCACTGACAAAGCCTGGGTCCAGGCCTTCTGCAGGGCTGGTTCTCCAGCAGGATTCACTGCATTTAGCTCATTATCATCCACAGTGGCAAAATCTGGGCTCTAGAACTCCAGCTCCCCTGCCTGAGGTCTGCCCCCATCCTGAACTTTCCCTGACCCGTGGAACTAGGACAGTTCCTCATCAGGAAGATTTAAAAATCCTTTGCTTTTAAAAATCAGAGGAAAAGACACAGTGCTTCACTTCAAACTCATTTCCAGGGGCAAGGTCTCCAAAGGCCAGAGACTCTCTGCCCATTTGAATTCCTCCTGCATTAGCATTACATGCTGGAATTTGGGCTGATGTACAAGTTTCTTTTCCAGGATGCCAGCCTTGGTTGGTGCTGTTTTGCTGGTTCTGGGATGCAGGCTGGGAAGCCCGGGGCAGTGGGGAGCGAGCCCCAGCTCTTCTCTGCCAGGCATGCAGCCGTGATTTTGGGGAGAAGTTGAAGCAGATTGAGGTGGTGTTGGAAGCCACCAGAGCAAGGTTTGATGGAGCTCATTTATTGTCACCTCCAGTTAGTGACCCCAGCTGACCTCAGGGGTGTTTTGAGGTTGCATTCATTAGTGTCTGTAAGAAATTAGGATGCTTCAGTGCTACAGCTGTGGAAAAGTACAGGATGAAATTTGTGCAGGATTTAGATGCACCGAGTAAGATGTGCAGACTGATGAAGAACTGAATCCTGTTTTCCAGAGGATTTGCTCATTTTTCTCCCTCCATCCACCTCCTCCCTCTGCACTGCAAACACCAGCCTGTGTGTGACACTCCTGGTGGCTGAAAGTGTCCTTCTTGGCTGGCCTGTCCTGCCAGAGCTGGTGTAACCCTTGGGGACACTGTCTCCTCTCACCAGGTTTGTGCCTCTCTGATTTTCATGACACTTGTAGGAACAAAATATATTGAGAGGCATTTTCTCAGTTTGGTTGAAGCTGTGATATGGGCCTCACCCACTGATGGAGAGACAGCATGGTTGCTTAAGTGTCATCTCTTTTTTAGCAACCTGGATAAATATCTTCCTCACCACCAAGGAGTAAAAGCCATCCTTGTCCTGGGGGACTCAGGGAGGCCCAAGGGAGCCTGCATCTTCCTCCTTGCAGGCAGGCAAGAATGGAAGAATGTTACTTTGATGTATATTTAATGTAACATCTACAACAAGGGTAAGCAGGAAAATTGCAATTTTTTTAATGTCCTTAATTACATTTTTATCTTCACTTTTTTTTCTTAACATCATTTTGGGGTCAACTGATACCACCACAGTGCTGAGGCCCATTCAACAGTCATGCAGATGATTTGGGATTGGGCCCAGTGACTTAAAATAATTTTACTACTGATGTAAACAAGAGCAGAATAGAGCTGTGAAAGTTTATAAATAACAGGAGCTGGGTTTCAACTAAATCTATACTATTTTTTTTTCTGGCATTCACCTTGCATATATTAAGACATTTCCATAAATAAAAAGAAAACTTAATAAGCCTCAGAAAGGTTAGACTGTTTCCACTGGATTTTATGCCTGTTGCATAAATCCTACCCAACTAATTCCATACTTTGTGTGGACGTAATTTTTTACAGTACAGATTCCATTAACACATTCGTGCCACATGTGCCATATATTAAAACAAGCAGCCTCCTGCACTCCCAGTAAATCACTAGCATCCATGCTTGCTTCCCAATTCCATCAGCATGGATCTGCTAGGGCAGTGTGGTGGTGAGAGATCTTGTATGGAGCTTCAGGGCTGCAAAACCAGCCTGTCTGGGCTACATCCCTGGCTGTAGTGAGGCTCTTCCATGATAAAAGATGATATCCTCTTCTCTTCTCTTCTCTTCTCTTCTCTTCTCTTCTCTTCTCTTCTCTTCTCTTCTCTTCCTGACACTAATAACCTGGCATGCAAAGAATTGCTTTAATTTCCAGATGTTCTGAATATCCTGAGAATTTGTAAAAGAAAATTATCCACTTTATCCTAATCAAAAGTAATTAAAAGTACACTTAAATAGAGCACAGATTTGTGCTTAATTCCAAATGTTTTGCATGTATAAACAAGAGGAGTTGTTACTAACTCTTCAGCTCCAGAAGCAGCAGCAGAGCCCACATTTTGCTGTCACAGGTCCTCTGCAAACACACAGTCACAGACTTTCTGGCTGGAATATTTTACCTTGGTAATGGCCTGTGCAGATCAAAACTCCATAAAATGAGATGAAGTTTCATTGCTTGCCACAAACAGTGCCATGATTTAGCACTTCTAAAAATTGGTTTACTCTGCACAACGGGAGCGATGCAAAACGCCACATTCTCGGTTACTTTGCCTTGCAGCCTTGGAGTTGATGCATTTTACTCATTCTTTTCATATAACCATATCCTTGCCGTTTTTCCTTCCTTTGGACATAGCTCTTGGCTTTCAGACAATTCCTGCAGACCCTGCAGCAGTTGTGTCACCATAAGAAGTGTCACTCAGACTGGGAGCAGTCAGGTTTGAAAACCAAGAGCTGCCTGACTCACATCTGAGGTGGAGCAGGCAGTGAGTGAGCAGACAGCAGGAGAGATGCAGACAGACAAAGTCTTTTAGACTTAAACAAGGCTTAATGCAGTTAAAACCAAGCCTTACATGTGGCTTTTGATAATGCTGGTGATAACTACATTTTTGGGACTTCTAGAAAGAAGTGGTCATCTCATTTTGATGAAACAGGTGTGCAGAATGACTGGTCTCATTTTCCCAGATGCAAAGTGTGATAAGGAAGAAGTTGTCATATCCTTTTGGGGTAGAAAAAAAAATATTAGATTGTTAATTTCTTGGGAGAGCATCCATCTTTAATTTCTGATTTTGCCTAGCACTCTGCACAAAAGGGTGCCCATGCATAACAAGATTCCTGGCAGCTACCAAACCATGCAACACTCGTGATACAGGGATAAGTGACAGCCAGCACATGCATGTCATCTGGTAATACTTAGATCAGTAGTAAAGGCACTGATGATGGCATAGGGAACACTTATTAAACTTACAAGCACATGGTGACAGGCTGAAGGAGAGGCTGAGAACTCCAAATAACAGTGACAAATCATGAATTGCACGAGTAGACCAGAATGTCATTCAGATCAGAAAAGTTGTGAACCATCAGAGAAAGACCAGGGGGAGCAGTGGGAATGAACAGAACTCTAGGGGAGAAAAAAAGATGAACAAATGTGGAATAGACTGAGCAGCTGGGGTGCGGACTGACCAGGGAAGAAAAGTGGCAGCTGTGTCAAATGTGTGAAAGGCTGTCACACAAGGGGAGGGAATCACCTGCTTCCTCTGTCCATGGTGGATAAGACAAGGAATTGGAGGCTTAAACTGCAACAGAGAAATTAAGGTCAGATTCTTATGAAATTTTTTTTGTGTAAGGTAGAGATTATGAAGCATTGCAACAGATTTCTTGAGGAGGTTAAAATGTTTCTATCCCTGGAGAGATTTCCGTGCATTAAACATTGATCATAGCCAAAGGCAGAGGAAGTGGTGGAGTACACACCTTCTGGAGATGCCATTGACCTTCTGCTGCTGGGAATTACAAGAAGCTGACCTTGCAATCAAGGCAGTGGGGAAAAAAAAATTTTAAAAAAAACAGGTTTAGATCTCAGGTGTGGCAGATTTCTTTTGTGGACCTACCCTGAGGGACAGTAGTGTCTCAGAAGCCACCTGAACCTAGGAGTCTGCTTTCAAGATGGCTTGTTTCTGTATTCTATGAATTCTTGGATTTGCAGAGAAATTAGTGTCTGTTGTCACTGTTTGAGGTCACCATTGAGGACCCATTCTCAGAACAGTATTTTGGGTGTCATGTGGAATCAGGTCTATAATAGCAAATTTTGTATTGATGACAATATGTGGCCACACGTCTGTGATGTTACCTCTTCTGTCCAGCAGGAACTAAACCAGTAGATCTCAGGTTTTACTCCATCTACAGCTTTGCTTACAGAGCACAGTTACAAGAGCCAGTGGGCCTCAGACCTACCACACAGGGTGGACACTTCTGGCTCACAGAAGCCCATTAACTCACACCAGGCTTTTATTCCACACCACATGAGGCGTGGAGAAGGGCTTGCAGCCCTGCTGCCCTTGCAGGAAGGTGACCAGCAGTTCCTTCTGTCATTGCCTCTCCTTCTCCTATGTCCCTGTGGTCTGCAGTTGGCCCTGCTTGCTCAGGAAGAGATGGCTGGTGGTGAGCATTTCAGGAGGGCTCTCCTCCTCCTTCCACCTGCTTTTCATTCCTTGACTCACTGGCTTTAAGCCGTAAGCAGTGACGTGACAGCTGAGTCACGGACACACCACCTGGATGCTGTCAGCATCAATCTCTCTTATAAGGATCATAGAAGAACAAACAGAGAAGGCTCTTAGGGCTTCTCATCCGTCTTCCTGCCAGCAGGGCACTGAGCCCTGCAGTGCAGTCCCTGGCTTTGGCCAACCTTGCTCTCGAAATCCCGAGCAATGGGATTCCACTGCCCTGCCCCAGGAGCTGCTCTGTGATTCAATAAACATCATTACCAAGGAGAGCACTGCTTTCCCGTGGTTGTTATTTACCCTAAATGCTCCTAATTTGAGTAAACAGCTTCTTACTGATATCCACACTAGAAGTTTTTTGTTTTCTTGTGAAGAAATTCAGTGAAGTTGCAAGATAAGAGATAAAATATTTTATTTGTGTTCTGTTTAACAATTTTAAGAATGTTGCTGCTGCATGCATTGTTGTACACAGTGGATGAGAAAACCCAGAGATGCAGCCCTATGCCCTGAAGAGCTTACACTTTTCATTTAAGCAAGATACAGTGACTGAGAATGACAAGTAACGAGAAGGCAGGACAAGAGTCATACGAAAAAGGTCAGGTTGTTTCTAAATAAAACCTATTGTCATGCTTTTAATTTGGGTTTATATTGAAGACATCATACATGGCTACATATTTTTGAGACAGTTTCACCATGTTTTAATCAAACATTTTTAATCTCACAAAGTCATCTTGCCTACTTTGGTTTGGTGCTTATTTAAAGCTTCATTTTTATAGAAATTTATGTTTTTCTCTCAGAGTTACTCTTTCAGCTTGGCAAGGCTTTTGCAAAAACAGTTGTCAGAGTTAGTCTGGTTATTAATTCCCTGGGTGTCTCGGAGGTACAGGAGGTTTTCTGGCTGATCCATGCCACTGGACTGCCTCTCCTTGACCTTTGTCTGCAGCTCTCTGTCTCCTCTCTGCAGCACCCCAAACTGCCCTCACTCCAGAAGTGGCAGTCAAACCTCTTCCTCTGTTTGCCTGAGAGTAACAAAGCACCTTCTCTCTGCACAGACCTTACAGCTGCCTCAGAGCAGCAGTGACTCCTCTCCTGGGCACCAATAAACCAGAGCAGAGCATCACAGTGCCAAACCATCTGCCCCACCTCCTCCACACGCCCTCTCCAGCTTTCACACCCCACTCACTGTGAGGAGGGGTAAAGCCAATTCCTGCCATCCTTAGCTGTGGGTTTCCAATCCACCCATCCTCCTCTTCATGCTACTTGATTAGCAGAGGAGCACATTTAATTTTGGGGGGATACAGGATGAAAATCTATCATGGTAACTCAATGTTATTCCAGCAGATGTCCATTCAATGCCATCTGTCCCACCTGTGGCTTTGGCTATTATTTCCTACTAATTTTAATCTTGTCTTCGCCTTAAGGGGACAAATTCTTTCTGGTACCTGACTGCAGGTTTAGCAAACTCCCTGAGGGAAGCCCAAATGCATTTCAAAAGCATTTTTAATGTGTGTCTTTCATCCTGGTGAAACCAGCTGTCCATGCACATCAATTGCCTGCAGCAATTTTTCCTTTCATGGAATAGAAATATTCAGCCTCCTGGTTGGGCATGGAAATTTTGCTGAATTGAGACAAGGGGTCTGCATAAATGGACTGAATTTAGTACTCTGACTCTCCAGCCTCCCTCTTAACTCTTCTGAAGGAAGTCATGAAGGCTTGAGAGCTGAGTCCTGCTGGGGATTTCAGAGGGCTTGGAACAGAGATGGCTGATTTTCAGCTGGAGAACCTGCCAGGGGTTTGGTTTGATGCACACACACCTTGCTGAGCAGCTTGGCCAAGTGCACACCTTGTACTCAGAAGGCAAGGGGATGATCTCTTTCTTCTGCTAGATCTCCCAATTCATGTTAAAAAAATATGCTTAACTATTACTTAATTATTTGTATTTTGTGTGGAAGGCCCTAGCTCAATTAAAAAAGCAGAGACTTCTTTGTATAGACAGTGCAGAGTTATTGCAGCAATCACACTGGAAAAGCATTAGTTATCTAATGCTATCTAAATTGAACAAGACAAATCTAGGGCCAACCTGTTTCTCCTCAAGCAGTTTGTAAACACATACTGAGAAGCAGAGAATTAGGAAAGAGTTGAACTTGCTCTTGCTCTGACCCAAATTCACCTGGTTAAGGGCAATTTTATTTTAATTTACTGTTTCTAAGCAAGACATCATTCGAAGCTGATGTTTGACAGGTGGTGATGCTCATACTCTGTCTTTTCTTCAGGACAGTTTTGTTTCTCTCTAAACCTACTTTACATCTGACTGAAGACCTGCTCTGGGAGCAGGGAGTTCCCAAACAACTTGGAGCTCCTTTGATGTTTCCTCCACCACCCTGGCCAGCTATCAGCTGCTGCTCCCAGTACAGTTCCTTACAGTTTCCTGGGCACAGGAGCAGCCAGATATGCTGGGACCAGGCATCTTCAGCACCAGCTTTAGTCTCTGTCTGAGGTTGCTCTGTTCTCACAGAATTTATCTAATCTTTGATGCATTAACTTCAGGGTGTGACCCTGCTGTGAGAGAAGGCAAGGGCAAAAGTCCCAGTGGGGAAAAAGAAGGAAGCAAGGTTCAGTTGCTCTGATTGATTTTTTTCCAGAAAATACAGGCTGATTTGTTCTGAGTTTGGTGAACAGTACCTATTTTGGGAATATGAAGGTATTTGGCTCTCACCGATCCTCTCCACACCTTTTGGTATTTCTCCAAGCAGTGCCCTGAAGGCAGCTCTGGGGTTTGTGAGCTGCTCTCATGTAAACACTGAAAGGTATTTGTCCAACAGAGGGAGAGCCAGCTTCCCTGTACAGCAAGAGGAGGTGGCAAAATGCAAATAGCAGCAGTTCACAGGGATCGATACACCCAACACAGCCCGTGCAGCTGCAGTGTCTGTTTGGATGGTGTGCAAGCTTCTCCTTGTGCAGGATCTCTAATGGACCCCGTGCTGCTACAGGGGGATGATTCTGGCTACATGGACAGAAATTGATGCATTGCTGCTGCAGCTCAAGTGCCTGTGGGCTGTTGCAGCTCTGCCTAACAGACAGATAAGAGCCAGCTCCCCTCCTTGTTCTATGTAATAAAATGCTTTTGCTGTGCAGGACCTCATGTACCCATGGGGTCCATCAAGTGGGAGTAAACTGGGCTTTGTGCTCTTAAGACAAGTCCTGTTGGAAACCCTGGCATAGGTCATAAAGAAGTGCACAGTATTTGTGGGGAATGATGGCTGCCAATACAATAAACCTAACCATTTCTAAACTTTTCCCTTCATTAAGCAAAAATAATCAGTGTCATTACATTTTATATTTTGTGAATGAAAATGATATTACATGCATTCTGAACATTAACAGATTTGAATTTGCTTTTAGCAAGAAATGTGAAAATCTTAATGCAAGGACTGTATGTATTATGTTTTACTAGCTGTTGAATACACCAAGTTCCAGATAGTTAATTTTGGCAATGAGAAATAGCTTGTGATGTGATAAAGACAATGAATGAAGCACTTCAGAGGATCAGAGTGTAATATTATCCATAATTCCATCAATTATGACAAAAGACAGCAAAATAAAACTACACACTGGGATGGATGAGGGTGCTGATCTAAGGGTACCCTGCCTTTACTCAAAGTAATCTTGATTTCAGCTTATTGGAAGTATTTTACCATGGCTGAGGAAGTCCTTAAGCCATGGATTGATGGAGATTAAGAGAAAACACCAGGGTACTCTGAGCGTAGACTCACTTTGATCTTGACATTTTTGCTAAATAAGGTATCTGAGCTGGTATGGCTCTTACATTTTCAACTTAATGGCCAAATCAAAAAAGTTGCTAAAAGCAGGAATTAAAGCAAAATATGAACATATAAATCCAGCATTGAAATAAAAAGGCTCTCTCAGCTCTGGTGTGATCCTAGAAGCCCCTAACTCAGGAGTTACCTACCTTCAGTCTCCAAGAACTTCAAATGTACAACAGTCACCTTGCACCTGTGCCTGGAACCTCCACCTCCTCCGTGGGTCTGAATCCTGCTGTATCCTGCCAGGATTACAGATGGTTCAGCTCCTGTTGGATTTGGAACAAACCACATGCTTTAGTTCATGAGCTCAGTTTGTGCTAAGGATGTGCAGCTCAGAAGGTGAAAAAAAGAAAAAAAAGTAAACCTTCTGAGAGAAAAGAAAGCAAGTGCAGAAGAGTCTTTTTAGTTCAGCAGTTGGGATTGGTCTTTCAGGAACAGGAATTGTGTCCTCCTGGCTGGAATTCACAAACAGCTTCTGCAGGAAGACTGAAACTCCAGATCAGGTAGGTGCTCTCACCACCAAACTAAAAATTACACTCACCTTTGATCTTCCTCTTATAGCTCAATGAATCTTTAATTCTTTTTATGCAAAGAAGAAGAGGTTCAGCATAAGGGCATACAGTGCTCTCCTCTGCTCTCCCCATCTTCCCTGGGTATCTTGCACTCTGGAAGATTACTGTAGCTCCCCAGGGAGCACAGGCTGGTATTTGTCAGGCAGCAAATCAAGCTGAACCCAGATTTCCTCCTTGTCACCCTGCTGACAACCTCCCTGAGAAATACAGAGTGCCAGCTGCAGGAGTGTCCTGTGTTTGCCTCTGGATGGACAGAGTGCCCACATCCTGAAAGGTGGCTCAGCCCGTGACAGGCATGGTTTGAAAGCTCATCCCTGAGCTCCTTCAGTCATCAGATTGTTTTCCTTCTGTCTCTTGGGAGAGAGCATTTTACAGCAGAATAGATCCTAGAGAACAAGGTGAAGAAAATCCAAATTAAAACACGCAACATCTGGAAGTGTGAGACTACTCTCTCAGGAGATTGGAAAGAGTTTTAAAAACATGTTCCAAATCTGGTAAATGGTGAAACACTGGAAGAAACATCCAACCTCCCAGACTGGTGTGCTCACCACTGCCTTGTATGTATGTAAGTGCATGCAATAGTTGTGGGAGGTCCAATCCAGCAGACACTCTGGAATTACTGTGGGAAGTGGATCTGATGAAGCACAATATCTCTTGAAGGTTACAAGCAACCTGAGGTGAGTGGTGACTGTGCCTCGAAGCAGAAATTAAGGAATGGAAATTCTTGTGCTCCTGGAATTTTGGAGCTTCAATGCAGTGTCTGGGTTCTTTGCCTGTCCAAATTTGGGAACTGTGTCTGAACTGTCAAGTGCTTCCCTGATCAGTTCCCATGACCTTACACCACATCGGAAAAAGAAGTTTCAAGATAGATCCATACAAGCTTTTAGGTACTCAACCATTGCTTTGGCCAACAACAGCAATCACCAAAGCTCCTGCTCAGCCAGGGTCTAATGCCAAGGTCCAGCCTTTGTGTTTCACCAGAGATGCCCTGTGGGTGCCTTCTCCCTGTCTGGGCACACCCAGGGGCACCAGAGCCTTGCCAGCCCTCAGCAAACAGCAATGGAACACCAGCCTGACTCACCTTCTGAAAGATGTGAAGTGCTTGACTCTGAGAGGGCCTTTGGTACTTGTCATCCCAATCGCAGAGAGGTACTCCCTGCAGGGCTGGCAGTGCCTCAGACACTGCCTCATTAGCTGATTTGGTAATTCCCTGCTCCTTGTACTGCTGTGGTGCATCCCATTGCATACAGAAAGCAGGCTCCCAGCAGCGCAGCCTGTATCAGAATTGTAACCTGAGTGTTGCCGTGTACCTTTCTGTGATTATATTCCAAATTCCTACTGTAGGTTCAGTAAACGGTACCAGCTGCCTCGAGGATCACAAGCGCCACGTCTTGGGGCACAAGATGCATTGCATCAGTCAGGCAATTACTCCAGGTCTCCAGGAATATAGATCCTGCTGGAATTATACATTAAAGTCACATTGTGTTTACCTTAAAGCAATCTGAGGAGGGATTAACTAGGTGATCAGTCCATCTTGCCACATCACAGAAGAGTAATTAAATTATTCCCAAACAAAATTGCTAGAATTTGACACCTAATCTAACTGCTGATATCTCTGTAATCTTTTCTTCCTATTTGTTTAAATGCTCAACCCTCCTTATTAGGAATAGTGCCGATTTTGTCCTGAAGGAAGTTAGAATATATTTCTTCTTCTTCTTCATCTGTCCTTGTTGATCTACGGGAATAACAGACACCATCACATAAAATTATTCTGGCTTTGCAGAAGGGGCTGGTGAGCCTCTATTTGGAATATAGTTCCCAGTATTGGTTACCTCATTAGAGAAGTGAGTTGCTGCAAACTGGGACGTTGCAGCAGAGTCCAAACGATGCAAGAACTTAATTATTTCGAAAAGGTTTAGAAAAGCTACGGTGTGGCTGCTGCCTTTGGAAAACAGGAGATTAAAGAGCCACTTTAGAGGGGTTTGCAGAGCTCTGGGGGAATAGCAAGGATTCGCATACACGGGAAGAACAGAGCGAGTGACAAATACCAGAACAAAAGGGAAATTAACAGAAGCTTAAGTGGGGATGAGCAGCAAAGCAGTGTAATTTATTTGTGAATTTATTTGTATTTAGCACAGTTAATATATGGAAAATTATACTAAAGCTGGAACAGAAACAACTATTAGAAATCATTTTACAAGGCTTTAGACACGTGTGGGGGCTTAAAATAACTCTGTGGGATGCAACTCATAATTCAGGGGAGAGGAAAAGGACTTACATCTTCCTCACAATCTCGTCCCTTAAAACATTTAGCTCAATTGTGCTAAGAAATAGACATAGTTACTTTAATGTGACTATCCATACGATTATCAGGGAAAGGTTTTCATTTACAAAATTAATTTCCCTTCCAGCTTCAAGTATATAGATGTGGGTGAAAATAATCAGAGACACTTGAAAGGACAGGACTGAACCCTGATCTCAGCAACAGCAGAGCAAAGCCTGAATAACTCCAAGAAAAATTCTGGATGCACACGGGGTAACTGAGATGAGATCTGGTCCTGAAGTGCCGCACTCCTGACAGAAAAACTTTGATGTCCGCTCCTTAAATTTCAAGAAAAACTGTCAAAAGAGCCCCAAGTCCTTTGAGGGCATCTCCACAGTTCTTGGAAGGAGCCTGTACGTCCGTATGTGCATCTGATGCCTCCAGGCCATCAGCTTCAGCAGGCGTTGGATCAGAGTGGCCGGCTCGCTCTACAGCTTTGCTTACAGGCCTGCTTTGAGACAAAACAGCCTGCCTTCAGCTCCGGCGAGCCCGCTGGGAATTGACCCTTCCTACGCACCCAGGGAACGGGGAACACCGGAATGTTGCCCTGAGGCAATCTGTGTAATCCCTGCATCTCTCTTTTCTTGCTTTCCAGGACGGGTGTTTAACCCGCCGCTCGCAGACACGTGGGTGAGATCACAACTTTCTCTCCAGGGGAGATCTCCGCAGGCAGTTTACGATGCCAGAGCTCCCGCTGTGCTACCACCGTTTACTCGGAAAATCACAGGCAATTAATCTCAGTTTTCTCCGGGGAAAACCCGCTTGATTTGGACCAGTCACTACGCAGCGAAACTACAGAACACCGTGCTGTAACCTAACCTGAACTCTGCTGAAGGTATTTTTTCCTAGGGCTCTCCTTTCACTTGGCAAGCCCTGCCTGCCTTTGGAAAACCGAGACGGGTGTAACGGACTGTGGTTACACTTGGTGTGCTGAGGAGCAAGATGCACCCGCGATGCTGTCCCGCTCGCCTTTGGGCCGCCGAGGGAGGACGCGGGGAGCCTGAGGAAGCCACGGGGAACACTCTGAGGTGACCTGCTGCCCGCCCGGGGCTTTCCCCGGCCCCCTCCCGCTGAAGGGAGTGTGTCCCCTCCCGTGCGTGTCGGCAGCGGCAGGGAGCTCACCCCCGCGGGATCGGCGCTGCGGCCGCCGCCCGGGCATCGCGCCGGGGCCGTCCCGCTGCGGGCAGAGGGATGGAGGGACGAAGGGATGGAGAGATGCAGGGAGGAAGCAGTTCAGGCGGCAGGTGAACGGGACAACGCGACGCGTCCCCGACCGTCTCGGTTTCAGTGGGGCGCAGTTTGGGCGGCACCCGCAGTGACTCCGCCGGTGACGGGGGGGCGGGCGCGGTCCCTCCCGCAGCCGGAGTGCCCGGGGACGTGCGGGACGCCCCGCCGCCTCTCCCCTCCCCTCCGCCCGCCTGCCTTTATCCAGTCAACTGCATTGCAT
>VWYP01017307.1:5080-90937 GCA_013400435.1 Pycnonotus jocosus | reverse complement strand
AAAAAAAAAAAAAAAGCCAGTGAGGGTAAAACTGAAGCAATTGTAGATGCATTTGATCCCCATGTATGCAGAGGCTGTATGACAGCTTTAGAGAATGGAAGATGAACAATACACAGGATGCTATCTCTGATTTCAAAGATAGCATGTTTGATTTCAGGCACAACGATAAAGCAGAAGTCTTGATTGCTTGTCCAAGCTCATTTTCTTCTGAGTTAGTGCACTGAACTACCCACCTAACCACAAGCTGTCCTTTTGCTTTTTCTTTTCTATTAGTGGACTAATAGGACTGCCAAGCTTTGCTTTCTAGATGGGTCTTAAATGGGAAGCAGTTTGTTTCGTGTAAGAAAGATGCTTGGGGAATCAATTGATGCCAGCTTGTAGCCACCGGAAACCTCTGTACTTCAGCAGACTTTAAATTGAAAAATGGAGCTTGCTCTTCATACTAGATTTCTCAAACTACTTACTGCAAGCAATAGGAAAGCAAACTTGTCAGGTAGGCAGGGATTTTTTTGAGGTATCTCTATGTTTTTATCACTTGGTTCACTTCTGGAAATCTCCCTGAATTGCTTAAGAAGGTCAAACGAGGTGAATATAACAGTCCCCTCTGGCCTAAAAAAATCCATTAATTGTGCTGTCAAGTGGAAGTATGGACAATGGCAGAGATGACTTCAAAATGTTTTCTTAGCTCTTACAAACTGATAGTGAGAGGGAGTGAAGTGAGAGGAGTAAAATGATTTTGGGGCAGGATTGAGCAATCGCCTCTGTCTGCAAAATGAGGTCCATTTCTGTCTTCAGACCTTTCTACAAGGCACAAATACAAGGGCAAGTCTTCTAGGGGCAGAGTGGCCTGGTGATTTCCCATGTGTTTGCCTGCAGGCTTCACTGTGGGTAGCAATTCCTTAGGCAGGCATCAGAGCTGGCATCAGGTAATGCAGAGAAAACCGTGGATTTAACAGATGTGAATCTGTCTTCTTCCTTTCTCTCTTTTATTTCTCATAAATAAGAAAACTACCTGCAATTGTAGCAAATGATGTTCAAAACAACCGTGGAAATATTCTAAATATTGGTCATATGATTTGGTTGAATGCAGTGAATTCAAAGCCTGCTGGGTATTGTACCAGGAGACCAGTTATGGATTGCCAGGAGGAAGATGTTGTGTGGGACAGTGCCAAAGTGTGTCCTGTGCTCTGCTCTGGTCAGTGCCATTGTTAGTACTGGGACTCATTAAGCAGAAGACCTGTCTGTTAAATTTGCAGATTGCAGAAAGGCAGAGAAAAGGATTAACCTCAAAGTGGCTTTGACAAAACAGAGGAAATGTAAAAATTCCATGAGAGAATTAAAGAGATGCAAGTTACCTCTACTTGGAGGCAGTCCATGGCATGGACATTGCTGGAAAGTCAGAAGGGATTGTCCTTAAGGACAAGAGGGGAAGGGAAACATGTTACTGAGATAATTTTGAATAGGAAAGAGTGAAGGTCTTGTGATGTAGTAGCAAGGTCAAACAGAAAGGGAAATTTCTGGATGGTGAGGCCTGGGAGCAGGTTGTGTGGGAAGGCTGTGGGTCTCTGGCACAGGAGGACTCTGAGAGTGCACCAGACATCCATCAGACCTGGCTGGAACCTGTGTTGGGGTGGGGAGCTGAGCCAGGCTCCTCAGACCATATGCACTATTGATTTTCCATCACCCTTCCTTTCTCCATGGATCTGAAGAGATATATACACCCATCTGCCTGCCTGTAATAGAGCCCTGGAAAAATGAAGTTGGGTGTGTTTCTGTGCCCCCAGCAATGCTCTCTCTGCACACCAGAGTGACTCCATCTCTGTTAGGTCCACTTTGGAAGGGCAGGTGGAGGTACGTGGGGTGATGGTATGTGGGCAGGGTGATGCTGGTGAAGGGGAGTGAGTTGCAGGGAGTGAGTTCCTAGAGCTAAGCTCTGTTATCATAGCTCCAGACTGCCAGAGCCCGTGATGTCCAGGATCCCCCCAAGTCCTGCTAAATACTGTGCAAAGGCATTCTCACCGCACCCAGGGCTCTTTGCTCATTTGGCATAGCTTCTACAAATCTGAGCACACTCTTTCTGCACCTGAGCATGTTGTTTTTGCATCTATGGTAAGGAGATGGAAATATGGACCTGCTGAACAGCAGGCATCTAACACTCAGGTGCCCTTGAAGTTCATGAATAAGAGAAACTTAAATACCTCTGAGCTCCAGGAGTGCTGTGTGTCTGTACCTGATTTACCAGCACACAGCTCCATTCACCCCAAGCAGGACTGAACACTCAGTGTTTTCACCTGCACCAAGTGAGAACGCCTCTGAATATTTACTGGGTTTGGGTTTTTGTTTTTTTTTTTTAATCTGCAGATTATATGTTAAAAAACAACGGGTATAACCTGAAATATTTTCATATGTAACTCACCATTGGTAACAGTGTGAGTGATGCAAAGGTTTATCTCAAAGCTCTGTATCCCTGCCACCTAATTTTCCTATTCCTGTAGCCCCTTTGTCCAGCATCTATGGTTTTGTGGGAGCTTTCTGAGGTCTCCTCTTCAAGTCCTAATGCACTTACAGGTGTGTCAATCCTACATGTGAAAAATACAGTGTTCATTGAAAGAAAACTTTGGGATGTTAAAGGAAAGGGGATGGCATATTCTGGGTGTCCTGCTTGTGGATTTTTTTGGTTTTTCCTCCTATCAGCTCAGATTAGCAAATGGAAAAAACGATTATATTTGTTCAAAAGAAAAAAGAGAAACCCCACTGTAAAAACATTAACGCTTTTCAAGCCTCAGCTTGAGTTTGCTTTGACTTCACTCACAAGGATCTGGCTGCCCTTGTTTCCATCCCGGGCCGGAGCTGCTGTTTGATCCTCGGCAGGACAGGCTTTCCAGTGGCGGTGCTGACTCACCCTTCATTGAGAGTCACAAACAGTGACTCCTGGGATGATGCATCAGCTGCCGCCAGAGCCCGTGTCCCTGCAGCCAGGGGCAGATCCCAGCGCCTCGCAGGGCTGAGCCCGTCCTTGCGGGAGGATCAGGAGGATGTGCTGCCATCAGCCACTGCTGCCATCAGCCGCTGCTGCCCTGGTGTTTGGCTGAGCCGGCATCACACGGTGGGGCAGCGATGGGACGTGTGGCACTGACTGAGATGAGATCATTGGAAAGTGAAATCAGATTCGATTGCATTAGAAATTCATGTTGGATAAAGTCAGCGGAGGTACTGCAGAACTATACATACATCTGCTTAATATATTTATTACATATCCCTCCCAGACTGATTCTGGACTTAAATTTAAAAAAAGAAAAGTTTATTTTTCCTCTTCTCTGTTACTCATCTGGTAGGTTTGTAATATTTAGCTCTTCCTCACTAAGAGGATTTGTGAACTTCCCAGTTGTGTCAATAAAGTGATCAACAGTGAGATGGAGTTAGATTTGGCACAGGGAAATAGCGTGGCAGATTTTCCTGCTCCTGCACACCTCAGCTCTGGTGTCACTAGCAGCCACCATCAGAAGGCTGGACTGACCTGTGGGCAGCTCATCTGTGCAGTAACAATAGTAACACTGATTCAAATCTGGCATTATCAGTGTAGTTTGGAGTATACTTCAAGGCTGGTTGGCTTGCAGTGTGCCAGCACAGTACAGGTGTAAAAGCAGTCTCCAGCCATGCCTGCTTTTTGTGCCCAATGGAGGGTTCCTCCTCCAGCCTCTCTCTGGGGTGTTGTCCTGCCTTGCTGCTGGCTCACGTGGACTGCATTTATTTTGGTGATAGCAGCATGCAGGGCTGTAGAGCTATTTGTGACTCATGTGACTTTATTCCAAGGCTGCTGGAACACAATCCTGAGTAACATGTTTTAGGGGACCCTGCCTGAGCAGGGAGGTTGGACGAGATAATGTCCAGTGGTCCTTTCAGCCCTAACTTTTCTGTGATTCTGTGACTTTCCACCACTATAAATGAAATAAACCATGACCCACGTGTGCCTCTAGGAAGATAAATCACCCTTCTTTGGTGGGATTACTCATCTCACCTCCCTCAGTGCACACTTTGTCATCTGTGCTCTGGTGTCTGTGAAAACATGGCTGGAGCAGGGGTGCCCAGCTCACTGCCATCACCCAGACCACAAGCTAAACGTTGTATTTCCAATGCTCCTTGGTCTCATCTTGCTGTGACCTGGCTTGGACCTGCTGAATCTGATGTGGTGACTTTGTATTGTTTCCTCTACGAGTTCATCTGCTTCCCAAACTGAGTGCAAAGCTGGTGTCCACACCACCATCCTGTAGTGATGAGTGATCTGTGCTGTGCACAGCAGTTCCTCTTCCTCTTCATCTGAGCTGCCATCCCATCTCTTCCTTGGCTGTGTCCCTTCTTCAGTCTGGTGGGACACAGCTGCTACCTCTGGGCTTTCCCACCTTTCTCATGCTCTCCCCTCTCAGCTCCTGTGGAGAAAAGGGAATCTCTAAGCATGGACCCACAGAGCAATACAGGTCACTTTTCTCTGTGTTTGGGGTCCCTGTGCTGCAGTCCATGCTTTGGTGCAGGTGGCCAAGCCCTGTCTTTGCAAGTACTACAGTGCCTCTGGAAAACACGTGTCTGGAATAGAGAAGTGAGAGTGTCTTCAGAGTTAAATAACCACACGGCAAATTTGCATGTTTTGGTGCAGTCTGTGCCACCTGGGAGCACCACAGGGGTGGGATCTCCATGGGACAATTTTATTTTAGCCTGTGCAGGCAGTGGGACTCCATGTAGCCAGAGGGTGAGGAAGTGAGGCTGTGCTTCAGAGAGGGTGAAACCTTGCCAGAACTCCCACCTTCTTCAAAAGAGGTCTGTGTTGTCTGCTGATTAAAATGAATTTAATGGAAATCAACATTAGCCTGTTCTACATTGCATGGAGCAAGGAGGGAGAAAAAAGAATGGCTTAACGTGGTTCTTTTAGCTTTCTGATTCTCAAATTTTGGTGCAGAGTGAGGAAACTCTGCTAATAGCAACCCTCAGGGTAAAGCCTTTTCAAAATATTCCTGGTAGATTTTTAGCCAACCTAATCAGAAAAGCCCCATCCCTATATTCAGCAGTTAAACTTCATGAAAGGTATCTCTCAGGTGTAATTTCATCCTTGATATCACCCAGAAATTAGAGACATTAAAAAAACATGTCAAAATTGAGGCAAACCAGTGTTATTTGGAGAAATTAGAGCTGTGAGGGTCTGTGACCTGCAAAAAATCAGAGTGCAAAGCAAACAATGCTCTGTGTGTAAGGAACACTGATGAGCATATGTGGGGATGGGGAAGAAGAGTGCATCAAGCATTACCTGCTGATGCAGACACCCACCAGGCTGCCTCGTGTAGTGGTTTGTGCACACACTGGCTGGGCTCAATGGTTTTGCCCCCAGCTGCTGTCTCAGAGGAAATCTTCATGCTGCCTCTGCCAAAGCTTAGTGGACAAAAACTTGTGGAGGAATGATGCATGGTCAGTGTGAGAGCAAAGAGTTATATTATCTTCTACTTCTTGTTCTACCTGAACACCTGAATGTTAATTTTTGCTTTCTTTCTGAGGGAAGCTGCTAAATGCAAATTACCTCTCCACCACCTGAGAAGCTGATAAGGTGATGATAAAAAATGTACAGAATAAATGATGCTAAGCACTGCATTATTCTAGAGAGAGCAGGGGAAGGCAGAGGGCACTGTAAATACCCTTTAGGTACATCCCCATGTAATCCCAGTGGTGTAGTGCAGGAGAGGGCGCAGAGCCTTGGGGTTCACCCAGGCATTTATATAAAACAAGATGCAGCAGCAGCAGTGTGTGCTAGAGCTAAGCCATAATTAAACACCCCCAGGTAGTTTAAATGAGATGTGCACATTTAGAAGATAGTTTTTAGTGGATCATGTCATCATCTGACTGGCAGAGAAAACAAACAGCTGTGGCATGTACTTTTCAGCACTGTTATTTGCACCATGGGCATCGAGGGTGCGTTGGCTGTGGGTCCAGAAGTGTGTTGTACTTGTGCAAGGATGTCAGAGGGTTTCAAGCTGGTGCCTTCCACTCCCATTTCCCAGTCCTGGTGGGTGTAACTCACCCACCAGCCACGTTCCTCTCCTGATGGGGGTTGGCACTTGGCAAAGAGCAGCCAAAGCCTGAAGCCTGAAGCTGCTCTCACTGTCATGGCAAGGATGCTGGAGCTGATGGTTGAGGTGCAGCTGCCTGATGGAGTTCA
This sequence comes from Pycnonotus jocosus, assembly GCA_013400435.1. NCBI lineage: Eukaryota > Metazoa > Chordata > Aves > Passeriformes > Pycnonotidae > Pycnonotus > Pycnonotus jocosus. The sequence goes on along the minus strand of VWYP01017307.1, from coordinate 84,738 downwards.
GGGCTTGGTGATTGTGAGCAACTGAACCAGGGTGTTCTAGATAGCAGCTGTCCCATCAGCTGGGAGGTCACCCCTCATGAGTGGGGCTATTGAGTTGAAAAGACAAATGTGTTAGCTTGAACCTCCAGGAAGGTGGTTTCCTCAAGTACTGAGCCTCTGGAGCCCGTTGGAGCCAGACTTTGAATTGTTACAGCAATTACAGGATTTGCACATGGTTACCACCCATCAGGTGGGAAGAAGAAACTTCCAGCTGAAAGGGCAGCTGCCCTCCTGCCCAGCCTGTCAAAGCTGGTAAATTGCTCCAGCTCAATCACAGGGACCTCCCTGAGCAATTCCAAGGAGAGTATCTGATGAGAATGTGCATAAGGCTCTGGAATTCGATTTCAAGCTAAAAACGAGGAAAAAACCTTACCTACAGCCCTGTAAGCTCCTGGTAAGACTCAAAATGGCTAAACACTTTGTGAAAGTGCTGGCAGCTTGCTCCAAACATATTGAAGCCTGCATTTTTGCTACAGCAAGGAAGAGGAGACCAGCCCTGTTGGTGCCCATCCTCTGTGCATTACTGGGGTGCTGCACTGGTGCTGACCTGCTGGGACCTTACAGAGTTTGGGACAACAGGCTTTGGCATGGGTTAAGCTCATTATTTTAACAGCCTTGAAGAAATGAGCAATTCCCCTGTAGGATCGTTGTGTTTCCCTCATCCAGTCTCCTGCAGAGCCCCTGCAATAGAAACCTGCAGAACGAGAGGCCAGGTGACATCGGGGGGTGCCTCTTGTTCTGCAGATTTCTGCCGCAGGGACTCTGCAGGAGGTGGGGATGGGGAAGATGCGGGATCTGTCCAGCAGTGAGCCGGCTGATGTGGCAGCAGTACCCTTGGTGCTGGGGGAGCGGCGTCCTTGCCTGCGGAGACAGCAGGGAAAAAAGCCTCTGTTCCCGACGGCAGTGCTGGAAATGCCGGCCAGAGTTAGGGCTGGCTTGATGGCTCCTGACGGTAGCAGGACAGGAGCCTGGAGGTGCTTTAACTGTGCCTTTGCCATCGCCATGGTGGCTTCTTTGTGTTCTTGGGGGCGTTGTGAGTTAAGGGACGCTGTCAGGGTGCCAGGTGGGGTGGTCTGGTGAGCTCATTGCATCGCAGCCCTGTGACTGCAGGGGATGTGCCTCCCTGCCTTGGAGCTTTGCTTCAATATTTACAGAACGTTGACACATGTTTAAAAAGCTTCAGCTGGAATGAGCAAGGCCAAACACTGCTGTGAGAATGTCACCGTGCTCCTTTTTAGAGACAGTGAGGGGCTGGCCGTGGGGCACAGAGCTCTTTTGGGAGGACAGTGGTGTGAAGGGAAGCTGAGTCTGTAGCTGAGTCTGTCCTAGCTTTTGCATGGGACAGAGGTGGGAGACAGGGAAGGGATGTTTAAGTCCGTGGTAGTAGAGTGAAACATGAAGCCAAGACCCAGCTGTAAAGGCTTTGTAAGAGATGTCCCAAGAAAAACAAAGAGCAGTTTGGGATAGAAAGTGAAGCAGCTTTGTGTCTACCAGGGAGCCTTTAGAGATCCAGCAGTGCACCCTGGCTAGGAATAGCTCTGTCCTGCCCAAGGGGATTATCCAAGGGCACCCTCAGAGCCACCCTGCAATAACTCCTTGGTCCCAAAACGCTTGGTCCCAGCATAATCCTTGTCATGATTATTCCGTGCTGGGAAAGCTTGGTTTTCCTAGGCATTAAACAGACAGATGAGGAAAGAGTGGTGTCAGCTAAACACTTCCAAAAGCTGTTATGGATATTTGAATGTTGCTGTAGACTTGTTTTCCAGCTTTCTCTAAAAACCAGTCTGGGGTGCATATAGATGCACAGTGTTGAGCTTAGTGTCTTTACAGAGGGAAAGGAGCTACAACATCACTTTGGTATTCATTCCCAAAGGCAGGATGTACAAACAATATCAATATTTATTAAACAGCTTTGTTTATCCCAGGTTTGTAACAAAGAAAGTGACTTAGATTGTGGTGTTTGTCCTCTTTTCAGAGGGTTTGTCCTCACCTGGGTTTGCAGATTTTTCTTAATGCATATATTACTTCCCTATTTTGAAGACAATTGTGTCCTGAATATCTTAAAAAGGGAAAGTGGCACTTGGTTTTTGGTTGCCTCAGTGGTTATATCATTTCTGCTTTTAAGAGTCCCTGTGTGTGATAGACAGCAGCTCTCACTACCCAGGCTTACAACAGAAGCTTTGTTGTCTGATTTTGCCCTTCCACTCTTCCTTCCTTCCCCTCAGCTGCTTTAAACAAACAGAGAAGTTTTAAGTTCAGTGCAACCAGTAAATTAGAAAATCTACTCCTATGAATGGCTTATTTTTTTTTTCACTTCAGCTTAAATATGATTTCAAGTGACATCAAGAAGAAGAAAAATATTCAAAAACCCCCAAAGCCTACTTACAGCATTGTGAGAGTGCCCAGCCAGCAGTTTCCACAGCAGCAGCTTTGTTGGAGGCTGTTTGCTGTGCCCCTTGCTGATGGGCACATGGAGAGTGCAGAGAGGGATTTCTAGACATCTCCTGCACTACAGAGGTGAGAATTTAGGTATTTGCTCTTTTTTAAAGACACAAAAACTCACTCCCACGCACGGGGACTCTGCCACTTGCTTGTTGCATCCTTACACAAGACAGAAATACACTGTAAGGCACAGTGCTGCTGCCTCTGAAAGATCAGGACTGTTACCAGCTGCTCCCTTTAGATTAATTTTCCCAAAGTCAGTCACAACATGAGCAGAGCAATGATCCTGCTGACACTTCCCGAACAATTAGCACCGGGAGCGAGGGGCACCAGAGGACTCACGCCATGTTCTGTGCTGCTTGTCTTTGGTATAAATAGCTTAGCTGGAGGATCTTTTGCCCAAAATTATGATGAAAGGGTGATTTTATGTTAATTCAACCTGTCAGTCGTGTTTGAAACCAGGGACGCCAGAGCTTTCTGCTCTGCTTCGCTCAGGAGCATTGGGCTGATTGAACTCAACATCGGGCAGCAGGAGGGTTGTTCAGAGCTGGCTGATGGGCACAAGGGCTCTGGGGTGGGCAGAGTTGGGCAAGTAGCTCCTATGAACCTCACAAACTGCCTGCTGTGTCCTTTTGTGTGAGGAGAGGCCATGCTCTGCACATGTGGATACATGTGGGATAAGGAGAACTCCTTTGGAACTGTGAGGACGATGACTTTGTGAAGAAGCAACAAAGGAGACCATAGGGCTGTCCCATCAGGAAAGATCCAGGATTGCCAACCTACCAGGCAGGTGAGTTGAAAGTTCTCAGCAACAGCCTAACTCTGGCTGTAACTGCTGACAAACCAGCAGTGCCTGTGGTTTGCTGAGTTTGATCTCCAGTGCTTTGCAGGGCAGGTTGGTCAGGGACCTGCTGCTGGTCCTGGAGGAACTGCGTTTGCAAGAGGACACTTGGCCACCACAGATCTCATTCCTGCACTGCCTTCCACAGGCAGAAGTCTGTGGAAAGGATGTAAAGCCTTTGGGATGGAAAATACTACTTACAGTGCCCAGAGTTTGCTGAGTCCTTGGCAGAGGCATGGTCCTTACTACACAAGGATTAGCAGCCAGCCAAAATGACTCAGACTAGAACTCCTTCAGAAAGTCCCTTAGTGGATGGTTTTCTTCTCGTTCCCTTTCTGTGTTTTGATCTGCTGTAGGCCAGTGGAAGGAGAGAGGAAAAATTGTGCAAACCAGGGGGAACATCACCGTGCCCGAGGCAATGTGCTGAACAAACTTAAGGGGAGGCACTGAGAAAAGTGCCAAAAGTTGCACAGGCAGAAGTCCACAGTGATTTGTGTTAATTAGCTAACGAGCAATCTATTGGAGACACCCAGGTTTACAGACCCCTCAGCCTTTACTTGTAGAAAGACCAGTTGCAGTGTTGAGGTCATGAGTCAGGGTCCACCCTAAGTGGTGGCAGCATGTGAAGTACTTAGAAAAGATCCCAGAGACTGCAAAAGACTAATAGCAAAGACAGAAGGAAAAGCAGCCCTCACCTGCTTGCAAGGCCTGTGGAGTTTTGCCTTGAGTCACTCTAGTGGGGAGAACGTGTATGAATGTGGAAATTGGCTGTGGTGTGTTGGAGCTCAACTCTTCCCATCAGTGGGGTGCTCCTGGCTCATGCTTTTAAAGCACCTGGTCCCTCCAGCTCATCTTTTCAACTTTAATAAGAGATGTGCATGTGCTTCCCTTCCCCCCAATGCGTTACATTTTCAGATCAATTTTAAAAGTAACCTCTTTAATATTGAATTATTCCTGATCTCTATTGTCACTTCTAGCTGATTAGTTTAAGGACTGTGCTTGGTTTGTTTAATAACCTCTTGACACTAAACAAACAATCCTGAAAAGGGAACAATTTGCAAAACAGAAGGAAAACAAATAACCTACAAGGGCATCCTCTTCAAAATAGAAAGACTGATTACATTAAAATGGCAAAATAATTCCAGACATTAAAAGAGTGTATATAGATATTGGCTTATCTATATTCAAGGAAGATTTGAAAACACCTCAAAGTTAAAGTTTTCATTAGCAGTACAGTGAAATCTCTCAATTAGAATTCCTGAAGCATATTAAATGGTATTTAGTTTCTAACTCAATGCATCATTTTCTGTTAAATAATTGATCGTGGTGCAGAGATTGTGTTTGTGTAGTTTAAGAAAGCGATTAGAGCAAAGAACATTTGGTAGGAAAGTTGCATTGATAACTGCGACACTACCCCAGCCCTGCTGTGGAAGGGCTCTCACCGCTGGGCTGGCCACTGAGGTGGGCAGGTGTTGGACCTGAAGGGACTTGAGCCAATAAAAGCTGTACTGGACCACAAGAAACTCATCTTGAATACAGTGAGGAGAGCCTGGTGCCTTCAGGGACCCAAACTGCCCAGGGATGAGATGCAGATGGGAGGAGGGAGAAGCCCTCACCCCAAAACCACACTGATGAACAGAGCAGAGGGCAAAAGGCTGAAACTCCAGGGATGCTGAGGGAAGACCTAGTAAGGAGCAATAGGAGTCCTGACAAAGGCCAGGTGTAATGAGGTTAGCCTGAGGACAGATGCATCACCAGGCTCTGGCACCTCTGTGAACAGTGCCTGAACCTCAGGGCTGATATTTTTCTATGTGACATTAATTTACCCTCTACCCACTTTGGTGCCTGTGGTAGAGGAATATTGTGATGTTACACCTCTCTGTTGCCACAGCACAAAAGACTCTTATCTTCAGAGGTGTGCACTTAAGTAACATTTGAAATGCTTATTTCAGCCTATCCCTCAGCTGTGTTTGGACTAGGAAAAGTTTAATCTTCCTTTGTGGCTCTGCCATAACTGGCATGGTGCAATTGCAGCCACGTGGAAAGTTCTGGTGGAATTCCCACTTGTCTGAGGTTAAACCCAAGGTTTTTGTTGTGTCTTTTATGTGGACAGGTTTCCTTGGAAACTTGCTGCCTAGGTGAGCAAAGCCATCTTCTGGGCTGCCCAAACACCACCCAGTTCTTCAGGGCTTCACCCCATTTTACGAGGTATTTAAGCTGATTGAATGGCACAACACAAAGCCCATAATGTCTAGCCACCAAGACTTTGGGTAGCTTCTCCCCCCGCTCAAGTTTTTAATTTTGATTTGCTTATATTCTTTAATGAGATGCAATTACAGTTTCAGTGTAGTAGGTAGGAGGCTTTATGTTTGTACTGCTTTGTAGTAAAGACATAATTACTGCTTTTATGAATCAAATCCCTTTATGTATCATAAATAGTTATTAAAACAGCCACTGGCAATTTTACCTCAACGTGTTTCTTCATGAAGTAGGATTTATTGCCTATATAAAAATGCCAGTCTTCCCTGGATCTCCCTCCCCCACAATTGCTTGGCTTGCAGAATCCCAGTGCCTGGTTCAGAGTGGTTCAGAAGGTGAGACACTCTACAAAGCTCCTGAATAGCTGCGTGCGTGCACATACAGCTGGTGTGCCCTGAAGACACCTTCGTGATTGCTGTTTGTAATCCCGAGATATCTCCTGTCTGTCTTGCTCAGGGTGCTGGGAGCAGACAGTAGTAGATGTCATCTTCATCTCAGCCAAGTTTGGGGCTGGCTTGGCTCTAGCCTCTGCTGTACCACCTCAGCCACAGCAGAAGTGTTTGCCCAGTTTATTCTGTGCACTGAGCAGGGACAAGTGGATTGAGGCTTCAGAGGAAATGTCTATAAGTCTTTAAATTCTTCCATTTTGTGCAGAAAGGTGAGTTTCATGCAACTGGAGAAAGTTTCCCTTCAAATACAATTTGTTTCAAATTTAAGCTTTGTTTCACATTCTTTTCTTAACCTCTGACTGGTTAAGTGGAGTGTCCACCCCATCTTTAGGGAGAGAAAAAGGCTGGGGTGGGAGGCAGGAACACACAGAGTAGAAATCTGGGAAAGATTTGAACATGGTAAATTGTTTAACACTTCAGAGGCTGCTGTCAGAAGAAAGATTTGATTCATGGACTATTCAAACAGTAGGAAAGGCAGCTTTGATTTCTGTAGACAAAAGTTCAGAGTCCCAAACAGTTTAAAAAGGAAGGCTGGCAAGGCAAAATCCTGCAAGGTGCTGCCAGGAAGTTTGTGCCAAGATTAACCTGATTTGTGTCTCCTTGGCTAAGCTAACAAACACCTTCAACACAAGAGCAGTAAATCTCCTCCCTGAAAATGTAGTCTTGAGAAAGTACTTTACAAGAAATCGTTGGTGAAACTAGAAAAGTTTTTTCTCAACAGATGAACAAATAAGGTTGATAGGGAATTAATTTACAAGCAGACAGCAGCAAGCAAGGAACTTAATAAACATTTTTCTCAAAAGTAGGTCTTGGGACAGATTTCCTTTAAGGACATATGGACATTTCTTTAATGATCCAAAAAACCAAAATTTGATTTATTTCATTAGCCATTGAGACACTTTCAGGACATCTGGTCAGTGGAGAGCAGAATCACTTTTTTTTTTTTTTCTTTTCCCCCAAGAAGCAGCAGAAATGGAATGAAATATTGTGAGAAGTGCAAAGTCCTACATTTGGACATTGGAAACTGTGCTGGGAGCTTGTGGTACACACAGGAGCTGGGAGTTAGTGAGGACAGCCACTCTCTTTGGCCCAGTTATCAAAAAGGCAGCCGTGACCTAAAGGTGGCATGGACTTTCTTCAGATACAGTAAAATGAGATATCATTACCAGCACACAAGGTCTGTATGAGTCCTTGCCTGGAATACTGCATATGTGGGTCACACATCCTCAAGAAAGATGAATTTGCTCTGGAATCAGAGAAAGACTGATAGAAAGAGAGCAGAGGGGAGAGCTTATCCTGCAGAGGAGACTGGGAGTGCTCACTGAGCAGGGACAGGTGTTCTTGTCTTTGGGTTCTCTCTCTGACAAAGGCATGGGANCTGGGAGTGCTCACTGAGCAGGGATAGGTGTTCTTGTCTTTGACAAAGGTGTGGGGGTGCAGAAGAAACTGTTTGAGTTAGAGGACAATGCTGGGTAAGAAAAAAGGTAGATATAACATCATATAACTATAACCATGAAGAATGAGGGGGGTCAAGGTTTTCCACCTACCAGCAAAAGAGCGCTGGGTCAGCTCCTGAAAGGACGTGAGGAAGGGCACAAAGAGCTCCTGGCTTTCCAACGGGGTGTGTAACTCAGACACATCTAATGGCAGGAACAGTAATCCTGGGTGTCCCTTTGGTCATCAAGTCACTCTTAATGAGCCCCTTTATGCTCAGTCCTCCACCAGCCAACACACGGCATTTAGGCTCACTGTGAAGGTCCTAACGTGCCTGCCCTAATTTATCTGATGGCTGTTATTCCTTTTTCATCAATAAGGAATAATGACACAATGAGGCCCTGTAGTCGGATCATTAATTAGAAGAGTTTTCACCTTTCAATTAACATAAGCAAAACGCATGCCTCCTGGATCCTTTTGCTGCAGTCCCAGGGGAAAGGAAAGGCAATCACCCCACACAGGTAGGGCAGCAGAAGAGTTTCATTGAGCAACAAGAGGTGCCGTCTCCGGAGCTGATTGATTGGCCCAGGAAGCTCGTTTAACCTGATATCTATCTCCAAGACTGATCAGGCGCGATGAATAAAAAAGAAGGCGTCAAGCTCCTTAGTAAGAGAAGGCTAGTGGCTGATAAACAGATAATTACACAAAGCAAAGCTGTCACAACAATAAATGTGTTTTAGCAAGGAGTGACCTCACTGTGTGGGAAGCACTGAAGAGTTGAAACCTCACCATCATCTGGGAGTGAGGGGAATGAAGGCAGATTTACCACATGGCAAATGGCCATGTCACACGAGATGTGCAGATTCTCTGGACACTGCTCAGGCAAGCCCTGGTACAGCCGGTACGTGGTTGTTGCTCAGGCATTTGATCTACAGTTTGTTTTATCATAGAATCACTGGTTTTGGGGGAAAGGGACCTTGAAGATCATCTCATTCCAATCCCCCTTTCATAAGCAGAGATACCACCTGCTAGGTCATGTTGCTCAGGGCCCCATCCAACTTGGCCTCAAACACTTTCAGGCACAGGGCTTCCAAAACTCCTCCGGGCAACCTGTTCCTGTGCCTCAGCACCCCCACACTAAAAGTTTCTTCCTAGTATTTAATTTAAAACTTTCTCCCCTTGACCTAACACTGTCTGCCTATGTAAAAAACTGCTCTCCCTTTTTATAACAGCCCCTTTTAGGTAGTGGAAGGTGTTCTAAGGTCTCCCTGGAGCTGTCTCTTCTCCAGGCTGGACACCCCAGCTCTCTCAGCCAGTCCTCTGCAGCAGACGTGGTCCAGCCCCCTGGCCATCTCCATGGCCTCCTCTGACCTCAGTCCAACAGATCCATGTCATTCCTGGGCTCAGGACCCCAGACCTGGATGCAGTGCTCTGAGTGGATGTATCATGGTACCTGGCAAACTCTGGAGTCATTGGATAGACCGGGCTGGGACAGCAGCAAAGGGCAAAGGTGCCTTGCACCTCTCCCGGGGAGCTGTCAGGACCCTGTGCTTTCACCCCGTGCTCTTCCTCAGGAGTACAGGGACACCTCAAGGGCCTCAGTGGGTATCCCCTGGGGCATCCTTCGGGGAAATGCAAACCAGGGGAGGCAGAGGCTGCCGGAGCTGCTGGGCGAGCGGGCTGCCCGCACTTTTCCGGAGCTGTGCTCTCTCTCAGGGGACAGACCCTGGCCCTCCCGGCTTGGGGGAGCCTCCAGCCGAGGGCTCCCGAGGGGTTCCGGGCGGTGCCGGGAGCCATACCCAGCCGAGCTGTCCGCTCCCCTCCTGTCTCCACAGGGTGGCAATGCTGCCTTCGGCTCCAGAGCCCGGCCCGCCGCTCGCAGCCGCCCGTGGAGCCGCCGAGCCCCGGCCCCGCTCCCTGCGCACCGGGCACCGCCGGGGACAGCCCCGGGACAGCGACATGCGGCAACAGGTGCTGCTGGCCCACCCTGGCACCTCCGGCTTGGTGTCTTTTCAGCATCATGGGGCGTTCCTTGCCCATATCTGCAGGCTGAGGTGGCTTTTTGTCCCGTCCCTGGCCGTGCTCCCCTCTCTCAGTGCCCATCTCCCCGGGTTTCCAGCTGCACACACCGGGTGGAAGGTGTCCAGAGTTGGGATGTCTCTGGGGTGGTTCAAGACCTATGCAAAACCCCCATCACAGGCTTGGAGGACAGCAAGATACTGGTGTTTAATTGGGCTCTGTGAGTATGTGTGTGGCTCTAATTCCAGGTCTTCTCCTGCAGAAGCTGCAATAGAAGGAGACGCTGAATAGCAGACATTAAGTAGATAAACATTAAAATTGTGATGTAAAGGCAAGCACTGGAAAGGCAGGTTCTAAGGAGAGGAGAAGCTTGGGGAAAGAATTGAAATGAATTCCTCTGAAGCAGCTGCAACCATTTGTTTATTACAAACCACATCTCTCCACATGCATAAGAGGATGATGTGACCAAGCACACGCTCACACCGCTCCCATGGCCAAAGGAGAAGCTGTAAGACCGGCAGAAGCCCTTTGTGAGCAGAGCAGGGCACTGTCCCCTGATGAACAGCTGGAGCCCATGCCAATGATCAGGGCTGGGACCCCCCAGTGCTCCCATCCTCATGACTCAGGAGCAGCTGTGCCCTGGGAAGGCGTCCCCCAGGGTGTTCTTTTCTATAACTGGATATTTGCAATATGCCAGCCCAAGCAGCAGAGGCAGGTGTTGTATTTTAAGGCATGCAGGAGGCTGAGTAAGTTGTGTACATAATTATTCTTGAGACTGAGGTAAAAATTCAACCCCATCTCCATTTCTGCCACAACAGGAGAGCCCAGATATGTCCTCTAACGATGTCATGTGTCAGAATTTCTTAATGACACTTTCCCCTCTGATTTCTGTTTAATTTGCCCCCTTTCCTTCTGAAGATCACTCTCTTTTTACATCCCTCCAAATAAAGAGCGTTTAGTTAGCGGGGAAGAAAAGATTGCCATTGAAGAACTAAGAAAAGCACTGGATTAATTCTCTGCCTGCAGCTAAACTGAGAGTTCGTCTCCTAATAGGCCATTTCAAAGCAGTTAGATTTACTCTTTTAGACTAACCATACTGTCTGAACAATATTTTATGCCTGTGTTAAAATATAATAGGCTAGAGAGACAACTCAAATGTCAAGAGTAGATAGTGCTGTCAAAGTAATTTGTCTTGGGTAATAGATAGAGTGACATGACTTTGAAACATTCTGAGAAAGAAATCATTCTACATTTGAATGGATTGTTTCTTTCCCATTAAAAAAGCCAAGACTGTATTATTTAAATTGTGTCTATCAGGAAGTCTTTATTTTCTGTGAAAATAACATTGGTATTTCCAGTGATGGGGACGTGGCACAATGGGGCTTTGCAGTGTTTGACAGGGGAATTAGGTAATGCCAGCATGATGCTCCCAGAGCATCCTCAGACCACCCCTCATGGAACTTTGGATACTTGGAGGAGTTTGGGAATGGATTAAAAAATTAAGCCCAGTGCTCAGGGAGGCAGCAGCAGTGCATCTGAGTTCAGGGGAGATGCCATTTAGCCAAGGTGTTTCGAGGTCCCCTAAGGAATGTGACACTGGCAGTTTTTCTTCTCCAGCATCAATCATTTAGATCAAAAATGCCACTAAATTGCAGGGGTAGTTGTTTGTCACAGGTCTCCCCACGGCAGAAATGTTATTCTTACTGTTTTTAGATTTTTAAAGTTTTCATCAACTTTCTCATAGGCAGTCAGTGAATACATTTATACTTAAGGGATATGGAGGACCTGTTATCTAGTCTTGTCATTTGTCCAAATGTTCTGGAAGAAAGGCATAACTTAGTTCTTTGCTAAGAAAGTCTGTGTGAGGACTTATAAAAAGTCAGAAAAGTCTTAAGAGAATTCACTGTCTTGTGTTAAAAAGATAAAAAGGAAGTTGGTAAGGTCTTATTTAGCAGAATACAGACTAAGTAAGATTTTCAGTGTTTATTTAGTCTCTTCACACCACTGTGCCAAGTAAAAGAATGGTTGAGAAAGCAGCCAAGAACATTTATGTTCCCTTTAAAGTCTATTTCCACTGCAGGTGTAAATACAACCAGCTAGCACAGCTGACAATCACCTTGTTTGGCATCTTCTCTAGTGCTTCATTCTGCTCTCCTGGGCTCATGCTGAACTGTCTCAAGGCTGGGGGGGTTCTACTGGGGCAAGGGTAGGGTCAGGGTATCATCCATCCATGGGGATGGGGATTGGTCCTGCCCTGGGATCAGAGTATGGGGCCATCTCTGTCATGCCCAGGATGGGAAACTTCTTTAAAGACAAATACAGGTCATAATAAAATCATCACATGACATATAAATGCTTCCTTCACTAGGAAAAGAGGCACCTCATTTGGAAATGGGTCCAGACAAACTCAGTGTTGAATAGCATAGAAAAGCACTTTTCATTTCCACTCTGCCTGATGGCTGCATGGTGTTTGCTTCCCCAGGAAGGGAGGTGTCCACAGGGCTGAGCTCCCATCTATTGGTGCCTCCTCCTTGGCAGAGTGTTTGCAAAGCATCCAGCACTAACAGCAGATTTTATTCCCCACCTCCCACACACCCAGGTGTAAATGACCACCAGAAACCATGGGGCTGTAGCAACAAATGACCTCATTTGAGGGTTTTCCAGGAACTTTCCATAGGAATGTAGACAGCCAGCATTGATATCCTTATTTCCTGGAGGAGCAGACTGAAGCCTGGAGAGAGATGTGCCCTGTTGGATTTAGAGGCAGTCTGTAGGAACAGGGTGTAGGTATAGCTAAGGAGTCTCATGTTTTAATGAGACTGACACTTGTGGGCAAAATGTCCCTTTCCAATTGCTATTTCACTGTCACTTGCAGTCATTTCTATTCAAGGCATGTCATTAGCAAATCTTTGGGGAACCCCTTGAGATTTTTGGTTGATAACTAAAAGAAACTCCTTTATGTTCGTAATGATAAAACAAAGCATCAAGCCATTCGAGTTGATTTTACCCAAGACATTTCCTGAATTATTGCTCTCTCACAGCTGTCATGGGCTTGAAGCTTTCAAAAGCCCATTTTGTTTCTGCTCGTGGCCCTTTCATCGTCAAAGGCTGGTGCTGCACCCCTGGGTTTGCTTGTGCAGCTCAAAGAGGAGCGAGCGATGCAGCTCCTCAAAGTTAAACAAAAATTCCTCATGGTTAATGAACTTGTCTAATTTTATGCAGAAAATGCTGCCATCTTTCCTTTTAAAACTCACTCCAAATTCCAGGTTGATACCAATGGGGATAGTTTAAAAAGCAACTCAGACTTGGATGCAACTCCCTTTGACTTTCAGCCAGACCTATACACTCTTACACACTTTCAGGGGGAAGATTTTCAGCTGTCAAAGTCTTTTAGGCAGCATCACAAACCCACCTGGCTTCTCTTCAGCACTGTGGCCAGCCAGGAAAAATCAATGACTCTCTACTTAGCTGTGTAAATCCAATTTACTGTAATTACCCATGTAAGAAAACGATATGGCTCTACTTTAAGATTCTCCAAAGTTGCTTTATGATCTTCCTGTAGTATTTTATCAATGTTGTGCTATTTTTTCCCCTCCACACCTTGAGCAGTGAATGAATAAGAAACTAAAAACCCCAACAAATAGCCCATATACAAAAAGACAAATAATGTCCCTAAAATGATTAAATTCCTCTGCAGGTGAGTGGGTAATAGTGCTCTCGCCTAGTCTGAAATCAAGTTGACCTAAATTATACAGTATAGATTATTGCATTTAGAATAATAATGGTGTGCTGGATATAGTGGAGTGATTTTAAACCAAGGGCGTACAGCGTTTGCTGAGATGCAGACAGGTTTCTTAATCTGATTTATGATGCAAAATTTAGGTCAGGTGGATTGATTCCTAATAGAGATATAATGAATCAAAATTTCTAGAATGGCTTTATTTTGCACAGAGGTGTCAACAAGCTGTACTTCTCTATTTGTGCACTTGGCGTGTAATGATTCTCCTGCAAAAATCATAATCCATCAAGTCTTCCATTCAAGAATATCAATCAGTGCCAGGAACAAGACTATTTTAGCCAGGAGTTCTCAGTCATTTTGTTTTCCTCTTCATGAACACATAAGGTGCTGTGATATTTAAATTGTGCTTTGACATGTAATCATTAAATGTTTGAAAATGTCTCATTCAGTTTTTGTTGCCTCATCCATTTGTTTACACTGAGTCTTTGTTTTCCCATTGTTCCCAGGGTTTTCAGCATACAATACCCATATTGTTGCCTTTAATAGCTGGAGGCAGTGCCAACTCAGTTTTCTGAAAAGAAACTTGTTTTTAGTATTAGAGGGCTGAAATTAAAATTAATGATATATCTGTTCCTGCTTTAACAGAAATTAAAACAAATCATTCCAAACCTTTCTCTTAACATACCTATCATTGACATAACAAACCAACATCAAGATGATCATCATAAAACTTGTGATGTAAACATGGACAGAGATCTGTGGGAGCTTCTTGATAAGATTTATATCCTCTGTGTTATGTTCTGTGTTATGCTTTTTTTTTTTTTTGGACAGAGTGAAAGCAAAGTTACATGCCTGGGCCACTGCAATTTCTGACCTTCTGACAGTGTTCATCTGCTGGGCAGCTTTCTGGCTGCATGTGGGGATCTGATACCAGGGTTTGGGTTGGAAATACAGCAAATCTCTTACATTCAACAGCAGTTCTGGGCCGGGCTGGGTGTGACAAGGTTTAGTTATATACTGTAAATAGATATACAGGCATGGTATTATATATTATGGTTGGAATTAATTGCTATAAACAATGACAGATACTTCTCTCTATTTTTGCTGAAACAATGTGAAACATTTAAGCCAAGACAACAGCCTGGTGCAGCAAGGAGCGATGGAGTCATCCATGGAGAAGAAAAGCCTTCCCTGAAGAGCAGGCCTAAGGACCCACATCATTTTTTAATTTGGTCATTGAGTTATGAAAATCAATTTAAAAGAAGATTAAGGTGGGGACCTCTATAAAGCATGTTGAACTGGTGTCTGGAAATGGCATTAATACTTACTGTGCTCCTGAGAGTGTGAAAAAACCCCACTAGTGGTATGACAGAGGTTGTTCACTTGCAAGTTTCAGCCGAAATTCAGCTCAGTGGCGTGATCACTAATGTCCTGCTTCAGCCTCCACAGGCTCCTGCCATCAGCCTCTTCCCTGAAGCATCCTCTGGCATTACACAGATGGTCAGGGACTAGGTGAGGGCTGGAGGTGATCTTCATATCTCTGTTCCCTGCATGAGAAAATTGCTGTTTGCAGAATGATTAGAGACCCTGGGGTGCAGCAGAGCCCCGTCTCCACTTCCCTGCGTGGAGGCATTGATGGGAGTGCAGCTTTCCCCACTGTACCCTCCCATTTAAACAGGCTGAAAACAACGGGCTGCTGCACTGGGTGCTGTTTGCCACACTGGATGCAGGCAGCTATGGGTGGCTTCTAAAATGTTTCTGTCCTTATTGCAACCCCCCACACAAATCCCACAGCCCAGCCTTGTGAACACGCTCAGCCCTATCCCCCTGCAGCACGTGGCAGGCTGAGATGCTGCTCTCCTCCAGCCTTCCTGCAGATCATAGTTTCTTCCCCCCTCTCTCCATCCCTTGTAATTCTGGTGTGTAACTGAGAAAATTATCCCTCATTTCTTCCTTGGTGTAAATGGATGCAGCTGCCTCGGAGTCGGAGGGGCTGTGCCAGATTGTGCCAGCCGAGAGCCTGGCTGGGAGCCAGCGCTTGGCACAAACTTGCTGAGAGCTGTGTACAAACAAGCCTTGTCACTATGTGTGTTATTGCCCTTTTGTTTGGGATATAAATATGTCCCATATATGCCAGCAAGCCTCTCATTTGCTATTTCAATGGAGAATCCTGTGAAACAGCTGTCATGCTGTCTCCTGTCAAATCAGTTACAGATGCATGTGTCCTTCCCCATAATAAACAGGTATGAAATTGTCTTTATGCTCTGCGCCAGCCCTTGTCACCAGGAATGCAAACGAGGGAAGCTGGGAAAAAAGAATAGCCCTGAAACCTGGTGCTCTGATGGAGCACCATGAAAGTTACTTAGACCTCTTCAAAGAGACTTACAAGCAGAAAATTTTGGGGCGTGAAGTAATGAACTAATGCTGATGGGTGTAGAAAAATGGGGTGAAGTCCTTGCTAATCCATAAGGTTGCCTTTCTATACTAGTTGTAGGTGCATAGTGACAAAGAGTCCCTTGTCCTGGCCCAGGTTGGAGTGGAACACTGGGGAATGGCTCCTTCCTGCATCCAGCAAGATGGAGCATGCTTTGAGAATAATTGCCAGCGCAAGAATGTTCCACTCTATAGTGGAAGGAAAGAAGATGGGCAGGATTTCAGCAGTGTTGTGTCTTTTGTTACTCCTGGACCCATTACATACATTGTTTTTGTGAGGGCTGGCTGCTAATTTTTGGCTGTTTTTGTCACTGGGTAACTTCATGTGAGAACAGGGCACCAGACCTCCAGCTCTGAGGAGCATCAAGTATGTCGGTATTCAAGGGACCCAAAACCTGTTGATGTCCTTGATGGAAAATTGTGCCCCACCTTGTCCTTGCCACAGGCCAGCATCACTTTGGGAAGACCTGAGCAAGCACAGGTCATGTGTCTGAGTGCCCAGCTTTTCCCTGAGTTTGATTAAAAACCCCAACATGACATATGTCAAAAGCCACTCTAGCAGTGCCTTGCTCTTACCGTCAGTGCTACCCATGGGAGAGCTGGTCTTCAATATGAATAGAAAATTAAGCTTAGTTTATAATTTCTGAACCCTCTTGCCTCTACACTTAAATCCTACCTTGTACAACAATTTTGTGACAAACCTTCTGTTTTTGATCAAGTGCTTCTTTCCCAATGCCTGACATTGGTACTTCACATGAATTAAGTGTCAGATTGTGAAAATCTCCCACACACAAATAGAGATAATGAGGCAAATTTGAAGAGATGAGGACCTGGCCCATACATTTTATTCACATTTTCTTTGGCCATGTCTCTGAGGTGGATAATCATGAAGCTGACAGCACCAAATAAATTGCCTATTAGCTATTAGTATCTTGTTTCATGCAATAACAGTCAAATCTGCTCACATCTGACAGCAGCGTGCGAAGGTTTGGGAAGTTTGGGGTATCCATCAGGGACAATTTTTTACAAAGACTCAGCAGGTCAAAAACAAGTAGTTGGGGTCAGATACTGACAGCTGGGGTGAGGAGCCTCTCAAGACAAGGCTTGAATGCTGACGTTCTTCTCACTGAGCATGAAGAGAGCAATGTCTCACAGCTCAGAGATCCTGCAGCTGATGAATTACCCATCTCCTCCCCACTTCAGCCATGAGCTGTTAAAATCAAAAGACTCTTGTGAAATTGTGTTTGCACCTGAGCCAAGGATGTTGAAACTGTGTTGTACTACCAGGACCATTGGTCATACAGCAATTAGTGAAGTGCTCCTGGGCATGGCTCACCACACGCAAGTCAAACCTCTGAGACACGATTTTAAACAGGGATGCTGAAAACACAAGTCCAAGGAGAAACCAGAGCAAGAATGATTGTTCTGGAGAGCATTTCTAAAATTTGTTACAGGAAAATATAGGTTTGAAGAGTTTCCATTGGGGACTGAAATGTCGCTGGGAATCATAGAATGACAGAATGGTTTGGGTTGGAAGGGACTTTAAGGATCCCAGTTCCAACCAGTTCCATTTCCAACCTCCCTGCCCTGGGCAGGGACACTTTCCTCTAAACCAGGTTGTTCAAAGCCTCATCCAACCGTGCCTTGAACATTTTCAGGGATGGGGCATCCCCAGCTTTTCTGGGCCATCTGATCCAGTGCCTCACCACCACCACCACAGCAAATAATTTCTCCCTGATAGCTAACCTAAACCTGCCTCCTTTCAGTTTAAAGCCATTCTCCCCTGTCCTGTCACTACAAAGCCTTATAAAAAGCTCCCTCAGCAGTTTTCCTGCAGCCTCTTTAAGTACTGAAAATTGCTCTAAGTTCTCCCTTAAACCTTCTCTTCTGCAAGCTGAACAACCCCAACTCTCTCAGCCTGTCTCCATAGCAGAGATGCTCCAGACCCTTGAGAATCTCTGGGGTCTTTTCTGGACTCACTCCAGCAGGTCCACATCCTTTCTGTGCTCAACAAGAGATGTTTTGTTTTGGACTCCAGTGAATGATGGTTTTAAAGAAGTTGTTACAACTCTTACTGAGGTGTATGGTGAGTTAGAAGTGATGAACTGGCCTCACAAAATCAGTGATGTTGATTTATTGGTGTGGCTGACTGGAAGGATGCTGGTTACTGAACAGAAAAAAGGCTTAAACTGTACAGGGAGGAGAAACCACTGTCCCTGGCCACTCTCCTTCCTGCTGGCAGTGGGCAGAGGTGTGTCCCACTTTGTCCCCAGTAGCTCAGGTGACAAGTTGCCTTTCCTTACCACCTTCATGTTGTCTGACACGCTCACAAGAGCCCAACCCTGCTGCTTGATTTTTTCTGCCCACTTCAGACAGACCTTTGGCAAAGGCACATGGTTGTTGCTGATAATATCCTGCTCCACTGCAGTTAGCTCTGCCCTCTTAATTTTACTTCTGTAGGGTCACTTTACCACTCCTAATAACAGCCAATTAAGGCATCATGCCCAACAAACTCTTTTACTAAGCAGGCCAGACTTGATCTAAAAGGCGTGGGTTGGAGGTGTTAGCCTGATATATTCATTTTGACACTCCTCTCTAATCCAGGAGACTCTTAGTGCAGGAGTTTGGGGAGAGCATTGTCAAAATGACACAGTTCTTGCCGAGGAAGGCTGCAAGCTCTGAAATCCCCAAATTGTACCCAGGAAGTACGTGGTGATACCTGCTGACATTTTGTACAAATGCAGACAAAAATAGCTGTCCTGGTAGAGGAGATGGGGGAGTTGGTCAGGACTTACAGCTGAAACCAGTGCCTCCTGATGCCAAGAAAAACTCATATTATTGTGCCTTCTGCATGGACCTGGCTGGAACAAGGGCTGTCTGGCAGGTCCATGCTGCACCTTCTCATCCATTCTGGATCCTCCTGTCCCAGGGGATCCCTGGTCTGACTGGCAGCTGGGTTCATGTCCTGGCGCCCACCACTGAGCAGCGTGCCCTGCTGCTGGGGCACCACAGTGTTACAGCTGTCAGCAATATCAAAACAAATCAAATGGAGCAGATTTAATTGCTGCTCTCAGGGTGTTGTTTGCTGCTTTGCTTTTGCTTGGAGGTTGCTGAGGGTCAGAGGGTTTTGGAAGGGGAATGTTTTGGTTGCACCAGGCTCATGTCCAAGCTGATGTGGGACTGGCTGCCTTTTTGTAAAGAGTGCAGTGGAGCAAAGCCCCTGAGCACTACTGCTGATGAAGCAACTGGGCTTCAAATGATCCTCTGGATGTGTAAAATCCCAGGAGGTGGTAGCACATCTCTGAAGGGATCATGATTGCCACAGCTGCAGTAATGTGTCCAAGTTTATTGTCCAAGTTTATTGGAGTTTATTAAACTCTAAGAGTTAATCTTTTTATAACTTTCTCTGAGATTCTTTCCCTTCCCTGAAAGGTTTCTCTGAAATATTGCAGTGGGTGAGGTAAGGTCCCAGCATTTCAGCAGAGCTCTTCTGAACCTCGTAGAGAGCTGAATGCCCAGTGTTGTAGAACCCTGGCTCCTCTCTCTCCTGAGCCCTGCTGGCAGGGCAGATCCACTTGCTCCTCACAACTCTTTGAGGAAGGACTGTGCTCCCAAGGACCAGTGGTAAGGGGGTGATGCCATCCCTTCTGGACCATCCTTGCTCTCATTCCATATTTGTGTCAGAGCTCCACACAGCTTCACCCTTGTATCCTTTCTCTTCTCCCTCTCCTTCTCTTCAGGTTTGCTCATCTGCAAACTTCAGAGAGTGTTGGCAGCTCATGGTCCAGTGTTGCTCTCCCAAATCACAGTCACAGCCTGTCTTTTTGACATATCCTAGTGGATGTCTGGTTGCCAGCTCAAGTCTTTTGCATCCAGGCTATTCCTGTGCCCTACATGCCCTTTCTGTACAGCAGCTACAAGTGACCCCCTCTCCATCTCCCTCCGGTGTCACATCTTTCCTGCAGCTCCTCTCTCCTCCTTGCCAGACAAATGCAGCTTGATGAGCACCATGGAGTTTCCTTTTTCAGCTGTCAGTGGCCATCTCTTCCCCTCTGTAAATCTCCTTGTTCCTTCATGTTCTTCAGTAGCTCCTTCTTCAGATGGCCCCACTCCAAAATAATCACTCAATGGTGACCTAAAGTCATTGAATCATTGAATCATTGACATTGGAAGAGATCTCTAAATCACCAAGCCCAACCATTAACCTCACACTGCCATCACTGACTGGTGGGTGCTTCAGCCCTTGCTCTCACCCTGGTTGTCTGGAGCTGTCTCTGGTCTTGGGAATCTCTTCAGTCAGTGCTTGCTAAGAGTCTGGCATGGGAGGCTGCTCATTTCTGAGCTAAAACAAACACATCAAACTACAGATTTGATTGCAAATATGAAAATACCCCTCCTCTGCCCCAAGAGCAAAGGGTTGGTCTGCATGTCTCCCAGCTGGTGAAAGGGGGGTAAATTAGTCCTTATTTGCACAACTTGGAGTGTGTGAGTGCAGGAGAAGAGCCCCTGAGCACCAGGATGTCCCTCCTGACAGCTGCCAGGTTTGCTCTCAGGCTTGGGAAGATCCACCAGGGCAGGTCCATACCTGCCCCTCACCCCCCTGGAGTGAACAGAGGGGATTTGATCCATCACTGGCTGGGCTGAGGAAAGAAGAGGAATTCAGGGAAGGAATCAGAGGGCAAAAGAGTTTCCAAAACATGTTTTGGAAATTTGCAGGAATTTGATGCTTCTTTAAGAGTGTTTTCATTTTGTGCAGACTGCTAGGACAGGATAATTAGCTAATTAGCTAAACATAACGTCTAAGTCTTTTTTTTTTCATCTTTATGCCAACTTTATTTTTAAACTCCCTCCCCTGTAGCCAAAAATCCATCTGTTTCTCAAAATCATGTTGTGATTAATCTTGGTCCTCATTGTAATCAAGAACAAAAATCCCCTTCATTACACTGTGGCCAAGGTTTCTGCTAAGAGGATTTTGGTCAATGTTTTTTCAAATTGCACATTTAAATAAACATGAGTTTTTTTATTTTAAAAAGCAAATTGGGCAAAAAGTAATCCTATTTAAAATATTATTTCTATAGATGTACCATTTACAAAATCCTTTGTGGAAGGATCATTATCAATTTAAAAAAAAATCATTCTGATTTAAACAAAAGAGCCTGGAGAGAAACTGGAATTTTACTGCAAATGTTTCATATAAAAGAATAGATCTGCCCTCACCAAATGCTTCCAAACTTAAACAAAGCAAGCTCAAAATTCAGCACAAAAATAGGTTTTTGCTGCTGTTTGTTTTGACTCTCTTTCTGGTTGATTTATTACCCTCGGCACCCCGCAGCACCATCTGAGCAGTCTTTCATCACTCTCCTCTTTTCTTTCGGACATGATGAAACTTTCTGGCTCCTTGCTGTCCTCCCAGCAGTGATGAACACGGAGCAGGCGCCCAGCTCTGCTGCCAAACACCCACCTTCAACGCTTGGGTTTGCTCTCATTGTGCTTCTGCCAGCAGTTTGGGTTGCACTGGTGTGTGCCTGGGAGGATGGGAGATAGCCAGGAGGGAAAAAAAAAAGAAATGAAAGGCAATTAACTAAGTCAATTAATCAATTAAAAATTAGTCCATTCACCAGGCCTTTCTTTCTGCTTACACATTTGTTGTGTAAAAAAAAAAACAAAAGAGAGGGCTTCTAAGTGCAGTGGCCATTGAAGCATGGAGTTGTTTGGGTCGTGGGTGAGCCCAGCCTGCTTTTAACCGTGTACATATGTTAAATTCACCCCAGCTGGTGATCTCCACCTTCATTTTTCACCTCTCACCCAGGAGTTGCAGACTCAGGGTCCAGGGTGTTTGCCAATTTATCATGTCATTCTGAAACACCAAATCCCATGGCTTTTGGGGTTTTTGTCCAGCTCCATGGTGATTGTTCTGCCCCATACTGTCAGTTCAAAGCTGCTGGCATCAAGGTGACTTGCTGCAGGACCAGGGGTGTGCCCATGCAGGGCAGGTGTGCTTGCTGAGCCTTGGGGGTGAGCATGGCTGGGGACAGCTGAGGGTGGCATCACCTCCTGCCAATTATCACATGTGGAAAATTAGAAGTACACGCTCAGGCATATTTGTGCACACTCCTGATGCCTGGATGGGTCATTTGTGAGACAAATGTGTTCCAGCCTGGAAATGCCACATGTCATGAAATCCAAGGCCTTTCCCTGTTTTTCCTTTGTGGCAGCCTGGTTTTGCCAATGGCTCAGTATGATTGATTCTCCCGTTAATGAGGCTATAATTAGACAGAGCTAGTTGGGAAATGTTTTTTCCAGTCCATCAAACGTACTGAGATCTTAAGCATTTCCCCATCCAGCAGTGACTTGAACAGGGGAGGTTAAAAATTTGGTTTAATTTACATTTTTTGGAGTGTTTTTTAAAAATTTATGGTGGCAGTCCCACCTTAGGCACCACAAAATGCCCACAGCCATGCTGTAAGCCCATGTCTGCCAAAGGACACCATGGGCAAGGCAGAGGCAGACACTGAGGGAGTGGCTGCAGGGAAGACTCTGCAGCAAAACCCTCATCATAGGTTGAGTCACCATGAGGTGCTGAGACACTGGCAAAGGGAGCTAATCCAAAAAGCCTGGAAACGTGAGCTCAGCAGACCTCACAGGTTCAGAAATCACAGATTAAAAATCTCTCTCCCAGAAGAACATTCCCCCTGTATGTGTTTTCTAGAGGCAGGATGGCATCTAACCTGATTTTGGAATGGCAATATGAGGTCTCGTTTGCACCCATCAGCAGCCAACACTTGAATATGTAAATTATAGGGTATAAATTAAATGAGTATTGTGAAATTCAAAGGCATGTATTGGCTATTGCATCATCTAATACTGAGGTCTTGCAAGCTGCTGAGTGATCCAGATAACTGAGCCCATGCTAAGGCTGTGTTTTTGTAGCCTGTAGTGATCCAACCAGCACTTTTTCTAACCCAGCCCAGTGTCACTGAAATTATGAGAGGATGTGTGGCTTGAAAAAATTAAAACCCACACATGAAACCAACAAACTTTTAACTGCAATCTCAACTTCATGCTTCTACTGATTCCAGCAAAGCCAACAGCCCCATTCATCCATCAGGAGAGATACAGAGGAGGGTAAGGGATGGCCAAGGGCATGCAGGAGTTTCCTTATGACAAACACTAAACAGACTGGGACTTTTCCTCTTGGAAAATAAATGACTCTGAGGGAGATGAGCTAGAAGCTGTGATATCTTGAAGATGATGGATGGAGTGACCAGGGGATTATTCACCCTGTTTTCGAACACAAGTATTCACTAGTGAACAGCAGGTTCAAAGGAAACACACACCAAAAAAAGCTTCCTAGTGCTTCCTCACCTGATACCCAATTACACTGAGCCCCCTGTCTGCCTCCATGGAAACTTTTGTGTCTCAAGTGGTCAGTCAAGTGTTTTTTCTGTTGTTTTCAGTGTGAATAGAAGGAGCTGCTCTGTAACAGGAGAGGTCTTGGGTCGACAAGAACAAGAACACTTTGCATAACGGATACTTAAAAATATTTAAGCCACCAAAATCTCCATCTTCTGACTGTGCCCCTCACTAATCTGCTAGTCCAAAAGGAAGGGGGGAAAGCAGCAACACCTGGTACCTTTCACCGTGTCACTCGCCGGTCTGGAGCAATCAGTCAACTGCTTAGTAAGCAAAGCACTTGAAACCTTTGGAGGTATTTTTCTTTGTTGTTATGCAAAGGTGACACACACAGCTAAGCAGCACTGGCTGGCGTTGTGCTGCTTTATAAGAATGCACATAACCACCTGCGACCTGCCAGCCCCTCGTTTGTCAATGGGGAGCAATCATTCAGCCACTTAGCAATTGCCAGGAGAAATGCTCTGAAGCTTTCCAACAGAAAATTAAGGAACAGCACTACGGTGAGTGATTGCAATTCCCTGACAAAGCATCCTGGAATCTTGAAAATAGCCGTGAATTTTTGTATATGTCTGTAAATAATTGCCAGTTGATTTCTTCCATTTCTCAGCAAGCTGGGTTAATTCTTTAATTAATGGTCATTAGGGATTTAGAAGACAAATGAGTCATTCATTAGCTCGGTGTCCAAACTAATGAGCAATAAATGCTTATGAAAGACATGATTTATTTAGCATTCAGAATCTGTGTCATTATGTGGTACTGATGAAGATGCTAAGAAGCAAAGCTGACCCTTGCCTCGCAGCCTGCTCTGTGGGACCACACAGATGCCGAGTTTGGGGAACTCCCAGAAAGTCATCAGCCTTCCTATTACTAACAAGGTCTGGCTTAGACAGCTGGGACTAGGTTTTCACCCAATGTGAGGTGTTTTCCTAGAGGATGAGTCCAGGAGGATGGTTCCTGCCTGTGTCAGGTCACATATCTGAGATCTTCAGTACACATATGGCACTACCATGGGCTCTATGTCCTTGTCCCAAAAGCATTTTTGGGCTTCTCTCTGGTGCTGTCCAGACAAGCAACCCAACATCCGAGAATAGAGCCTGGCTGTGCTGCTGCCCCCATTACCGTTCTGTTTTGTCTGTGATCTTTCAAGAAGGCTTTCCACCCACCCAGCCTTTCTTTCCCACAGCTGAGGGGAGGAGTTGTAACAGTGCAGAACAAAGCTAACATACCAAAATGTTAGAAGCAATGAGAAAAAAGAATCACAGAAGGTGCATAAGCTACACCTGGTCCTGACAAAAATTTACCTTGCATCCTTTTTGATGCAAGCCAGGAGACACAAGCTGCTGCACAAACCACAGGATCAAGAGTTGTAACACTAGCAGGTCCTTAATGGATTGTAGATGGCCCTAGTCACCAGTCCAGGCTTATAAAACCTGCTGGTGCCATGTGGAGGGTGGCTCTCCCCCTGGTAGGAGAGGATTTGTGGTCAGGGAGCAGTACATGTCATGGGTGATTATTTTGGTAAAGAAGCTCATGACTTGGTCTGTGTTGGTTCTTACTAATGAACCTTGTGGAATTGCTCTCAGGTGGCTTCTCTAGTCTCAAACTGACATTTTGTGGACCAGAGAGGTCAACTCCTTTTCTTAAATCATCAACCTTGGTGTCTGGTGGGGTAAGAGTTTATGCCCCATGACAGTTCCACTGCTACCCTTCAAAGTTCTGAAAGTCTGGCTTTTAATTAAGACTTTTTTAAAAGATAGATGTCATTGAAGTGTGCAGAAAGAGACAATTAAAGTGTCTGAAAATTAATTCAAAATAAAAGGAACTCTTCAGCTGTATGATTCTTGGCCCGAGGGTCCTCTGGGGCACAACTAATTACTACAGAGACCAGAGGCAAGACCGAGGTGAGTTCATTTTGCTCCTCAACAAGCTCCACCATGCCCCTGATGAGAACAGGGAGTCCTCAGGCATGTGCTGCACATCATTGGTGTTGCCCAGGGCTGGGAAGAGAGGTGGGAAACAACCTCCCCTTGACTTTGTAGCACTAACACACCTGTGAGAGGCTTGGAGCTGTTGCCAGCAGAAACAAGGTAGACAGGTGACATCTGTGTCACCTCTGTGAGGCTGCCTGCAAACCCCAAGCGTGGCTGGGGGATTCTGGAGTGGGCAGGAATTTGTGGCTGCCAATTTGCCTTCATTTGCCCAGGCACAGCAGGCACAGAGTGGCTTCTCCAAACTCCAGGGTCTTGAGAAGGATCACTGAAGAGGCCAAAGGTCCTTCTGGCTTGGTCATGTCAAATCTCAACTTCTGGAGACTCAGATCATTGAATCATGAGTGCATGTGTGGGATGGAGGGATTTATCCCTACCGACATGCTTTAACCAGCCCAATGAGCAGTGCTGGGCTCTCTGAGCTGGCCCTTCCCACTTCAGAGATGAGTTAATCTTGTCTGTCATGGTGGAGCAGCTCAGATCTCATCCAGGAGCAAACAATCTGATATTTAAATAAGATAATCAATTTGTGCCTTTGTGAAACATCAGCACAGCTCAATTTATGCCATTTTAGAAAGGCATTTATTGTTTCCTTGCATAAGCAGCAGCAGCAGAGGTAATGCATTCTTCCTTGCTGTTTTTCGAAGGAGGTTGTAGCCCTTGTTAATGTGTGACCTTCAAGCTCCACAGAAAACTTACAAATTAAAAGCTCCAGTGAGTAATCCTGTTTGTAGTCAATATAGCTGCATTCTGCAGAGGTTGGGTATAAGTTTCTCACCTCAGAGTGGCAGGTAACTAAAGGTGGGTTTTAAAACTTTTAATTAACGGATTATTTGGCGTTCAAAAATCCTTCCCTAAGCCTAGACTCTGAATTACACTATTGCAAGGAATGTTTTTAATTTAATTGAAGAGTGGTTCTTAAAGACTTGGCTCTGGCCATGGTGGGTGCCTTTTGTCACAAAGCCAGACCTTGGGGGTGCTGTTTACCTGTGGGTTTACGTGGGAGGGGGAAACCCAGTGTGCAGCGTGGGCTGCAATGCCTGTGTCCTCTGCAAATGCTTCTCATTAATTTACTGATGAATGAGAAAGTGGGGGGGAGAACGGGCATTTTTCATGTCTTCCTGCTGCTTCAGTCAACTCTCCCTGTAAGAAAATCTCTTTCTTGGCAGCTTGTAGAAGTTCATAAAAAATAAGTGTCGGGAAAGTAAGTTTTTTGGCAGGGGCTGCAGCTGCTCAGTCTTGGCAGGTGACCCCCAAGGGCATGTGGGACTGGGGTTCAGCAGGATTTTTGCCCCCTACAGTCCTGGGTAAGCACTCAGACAAGGCCAGGCTGCTGGGGTGATCAGCACAGATAATTAAAGAGGTGTCCAGGTCTCTTGGTGATTAAAGAGATTTCTGTATTTGCCTGCCAGAGCATTGATTCCAAACCTTGGCCTCTCTCTGGACAAAAGGGTTTGCAGATCTGTTGCTTTTCATGTATTTTTTTTTCATATGGGTGGTGGGGATTGTGAGGTGACCTGGCCTGATCACTCTGCAATATGAGAGTACAACATCTCTTTATTTCCTCTAGCAAAAACAGTCATTGCAACTTTATTTTTAGCGTCTGCACAGTCAAGGCAGCTTGGGGCAGGCAATGAATCCTGGCAGAGGAATGGGTCTCCTTGATGAGTGTAGCTGGGTGCTCTCGTGAAAACTGGGACTGATTTGGCTGAAATATTGGAGAGCTACAATTTATTCAGATGCTGAGTATGACTGTACATCCACCCAGAGCAGAGGCTGGCTGTCCTGTGCCCACACTGGGGCTGAGGGAGACTCCTACAGGGACATGACTCATCCCTCACAGAGCTTCCAAAATCTCTGTGTCAGTCAAGTAGTGGCTGCAGCTTGGTGCACTGATCTGCCTGTAAAGGGATGAAGCAAATTCAGCCTTCCCTTTGTTTCAGAGAGATCAGGCTTTAATTGCAAGGAAATAACTTTTTCCTCTTAAACCACTGGTCTAAATAATTTTCATCCTTCTATTTACCTTTATATATTAGGAATACTCTTCATCTCTCACCTGATCACTAGACCAGATGTCCCTGTTGCACAGTCATAAAATGTGAGCAAACCCCAAGCCCTTGGCAGGAGATGGGAGTGATGAAACAGCCTGAGCCATGAGGCAGCTCCTGAAGGCTGAGGTTGCCCCATTTATGTTCAGCATTTAAGGGTAAGCTGCAGAACATTTTGAAGAATGGTTTTCAGGATGCTTTCTTGGGAGCTCTGGAGCATAGAGAACAAATTGTGTTTCTGCAATGTGGCCCAGAGTGAATACTGCATATTCCTTGGGCCCATGGACTGATTTCAGAGTCCTTTAATGCTTGTTCTAGTTCAGTGGTTAGGAGGTAGGAGGATAGGACACAGGCCAAGGATAGGCTGGGTTATTGATCTGTGATGGGCAAGATGTGTCATCTTGATCTCTCCTTAAAGCCAACCCAACAATACAACGAAGCAAACAAAACCAAACTTGCAGAATGGTGCCCATCAGCAGTGGCTACACCAGCAGTCTTACATGGTGAGCTCAGGGTGTGCTGTACCAGTTTTGCATCAGAAAAAAATGTGATTGGTATATTTTTGTTGTTTTCAGAATGCTTGGTTTGATTAAAATCCCACCTCAGCTGGAATTGTTTCACCTGTCCTATAACAGTCAGGTCAATCCTGAAGTGAACAGCATGACACCAGAGTGCAAAGTCATCCCATTTTGAAAGGGGAGGTGAGAAAAGAAAATTATCAGGTTGATTCTTGAATGCATTGAAATCTTTTAATAGCCTAAATTTAAACAAATATTTGCTTTAATATTTCTATAGTTGAAGGTATAAACCTGTATGCCCAAATTTTTTAATTGGCAGGAAAAAAAACCCTGCCTAATTGCCCAAAAATTATTTTTTCCTGGAGCTGCCATTGCTATTAGCATTTTCCACCCTGCCAACAAGCAAAGGATTATCCTCTTCTCTAGGCAAGGACAGTAAGACGCCTCAAAGGTTTTTATTAAAACTTTTCAAAGTTGCAGAGGGTCTTTATGGAAAATTCAAGTCAAGAGAAAACTCAAACTTTTTGAGGATGAGAGAAACTATGGCAATTTGGGAAAAGATCTTTCAAGTTTCAAAAGTGGTGTCTTCTTAATAAACAACAGTTAAAGAACCACAAAAAAAACCCCAAACAAACAAAACAAAAAACCCCCAAACCAATCCAAAAAACAAAACAGTACAAAGCAAGGGCTGTATTTCAAGGCCTGCCATGGCAGATACAGCTTCAAGACTTTGTCTTTGCTTCCTGAAGGCTTTTCCCACCTGCTCTGCTTTTTGCAGAAGTTGTTTCAATGGGCTTTGGCCAGCGCAAAAGAAAGTTTGTGGAGGAAGATCAGGCTTAGGTGCTTGTATTCCCACCATGGCACCAAAATCACCTCCCTCCTTTAAATTTGGCATCCTGGAACTTGGGAGGTCCCACCTGTGGGTGAGTTTTGGGCCTCATGGTGCCTTTTTTGGGGAAAGATTCACAGGAAAGCCAGTTTCCCCTCTTTCAGTGTTTGTTAACTACAGGAATCCAGGCTTCCTCCTGCCTCAGACGGGTGAATAGCTGGCTTTGATTTTGTTTGTATCTCATTGACAAATTAAATGTGCCATGGATGAGTGAGAAGTGAGAAACCCAGCACTTTCAGAGGATGAATCAGGACCATATTCCTGTGCCAAGAGGACCATCCTGACATTAAGGATATTTTAATCATGTCACAGTCATCCAGGGGCAATCACAAAGCATGGGGCAGTCTTCTCTCTTATTTGGGGTGAAATAGCCCAGCTTCTGTCTGTGGGATCAGCAGGGCACTCAGCAGGGCTGAGATCATGCAAATACCCCACAGTGCATTGCAATTGCTGCAATGGCATCAGCAGGATGCCACTGCTAAATAAACATGACGTCTTCCAAAGAAACAGAGGATTTGTGCCTTGATGCTGGGTTTTTCTAACATGCCTGCAGTGAAATCAGTCATGGGTCCCAAGGCAAGGAGAGCATGTCATAAAGCCCCAGCCTTGCTGGCAGCAGGGTTTGGCCCTGAAAGTTTAGGGGCAGTGACAAGGCTCATTAGTGTCAGTGGTACTGGATCAGGGTGTCCTGAGGCACTCTCCCACTGAGGGCAGGAATACCTCCCCGAGCAGCCGTGCTTGCAGTCACCAGTGGAAGTGCAAGTCTTCTCTGTGTTAGGATGTCAGGCCAGAAGGAGGCTCATGTTTGGGCAAAGTTCAGCCAAAATATTCTTGCTACAGGTAAAACTTAAGTAAAAATAAATTTAAGCATCACCTGCTTAAAACTTGCACAAAGGCGAAAATCTGGTCAATATTAATCAATGGTCAGATGTTAATTAACGTCTTGTTTCTCCAGCCAAACACCATCAAGCTGGTAAACCACTTTTAACCTCTCTTCCAGGTAAATTATGTTTAGTTGCCCTTTTACCTGCTGTGCTTTGTATATCAATGAGCAGCAGCTCCCGGCAGACTCCCGCGAAAGGTTAGAGCCGCGCACAGCATCCGGGATGAACGTTTGGGATCCTCTCCGTGCAGACAAGCGTGGCAGCAAAGAACACTTGGGTTTGATTAATTGGGACAAATACTACTTTGATGGCAGTCCAGAAGGCACAGGGGGCAAAAGCAGTTGTTAATCACTGTGTCTGCAGCTCGGTGTTGTGCAGTCCAGCGTGGGAAATATTGTTATGACATCGATAAGCATCTCGGGGATGGATGATGCGTGTGATGCTTAAAGATACACAGGAGAAAGTGGGAGAGGAACAAGGGGCCAGACCCTTATTTAAAATCTTTTCAGGCTGTGGATTGTCAAAATATCTCGGAAAGGTTTTGGCAGCTTTGTCACTTCCCCTCCCCTGGTGCTCAGCTGTTATTTAATTATTAACGTGCGTGGCTCGGGGTTGTCTCGGCAGGTGGAAGAAAAGTCTCTGTTGAAAGTGATGGGAGTAGACTTGAAAATCTCAGCCTCATGGTTGTCGTGTAGGACCTTTTGGAATAGTACGAGAAGCTAAAATGTCATGAAAAGCTGGATCCAAAATCTGTCAAAGTCAGTAAAGTATTTCCATCCTTTTGGTTGGCTCCAGGCTGATCCCCAGAAGTACTGATGAAAGAGGGGACTGGAAAGATGTCGGAGCAATCCCAGCCAGCCTCTCCACTCCTGTGGATCATATTCATTGCCCAACACTACCTTACTGATTGCAGATTTCCCTTCATGCTTTTTGCCCCACTCTAGGGGACTCACTGGCTCTTGTGTCTGCTTCAGGAATATCACAGACCCCCTCCCGAGGCACAGCCTCCAGCCCAAGGCTGCCCCTTGCCAGAGACTTCTCTGGCTGCAGTAATGCCTCTCAGGCTGTGATTTTTAGTGATGTTTTGATGCTAGCAGCAGAAGCAGTATGTGGATTCACACCACCCAAAAAGAGCATGTCTTTCCTCACTGAGGCAATGGGAAACACTTTTTACAGCAGAAGACGCCTTCAGAGGTGCCAGCAAATTCTTATTAGTGCAGACAAGATCTGGGGAGAGGTTCCCTCCCTGGATGACATTTTTGGCAGTTCTCTGAATATTTTCCCCTTCTGTGATGAACATGGCACTGGAGGTGCCTGGACCATCAGCATTTCAAACAGAAATCTCTCTCATTGTGATTGGCGCACTTTAAAATCTTCTCATCTGTAAAACATTTTCCCCTGTAATTTTGGAAGCAAAACTGCTGAGGCAATTAAGTCCCCCCATTTAGCTTTTCTAGGAGGTTTCTGTGCTCCTTCTGTTTTATCTTAGTCTCAGCAGAAGGTGCCGTATTCCAACAAACAAGGCAGAAGGATCTCGTTAGGTGTGTTTGTGCACTGGGCAATGCATTTGTTAGAAAAAGCAGTTTATACTTCTGAGGATAACAGAGATGCATCTGTGCATTCATTCAGCAGCAGCATAAACATGCACCTCACGTGCAGCAATGGTGGCAATTGAGCAGTAAGGGAGGAGGGAGCAGACCCCAGGGGAAACTCCCCAAAATGGTACATCTATGCTCTAATATTAGTTTTTTCACTTGCCCAGCCTTTTCTTCACACTGATGTGGCAAGGGTAAAAAAAAAATCCCCAACAAACTAACACAGGAAAACACTGCAAAATTTCCTGTTCTTCCTTTAATTTGAAAACAATGTCCTCATTGTGTTTACATCTGTACTCAGTAAAATATACTGCCAGTGTTCCAGTATTCCCTGCCAGTCTATTACTAATCCCTCTTTTCGTGTTTTCCCAATGACAGATGGTCACCATTGACAAAGTTTCTAGAAATTAGCTGGGATGTTCAGAAGTGCTTTTTGGCAGGGTGGGTACGGGGGCATTAGGATTAAATTGGTTTTAGTGTGGCACAAACACACTAAGAGGGCTGAACTCTTTTTTTTCTTTTTTTTTTTTGGCCACTTCTGCCTGGAATAGATAAGGCTGCTTTCCTCACTGTTGGGACTACCTCTAAATTATTGTGGATTGGTGATATGCAAAACTTGGTGAAATCTGTAACACTCACTTTCCCTAGAAATGGTAATATTTTTACTTTTAGTTTTGGTAAGAAAACAGAAAGTAATTCCTTTTTTGCTCAATCTCAAGTTTTTGGCTTTTTTTTTAAGCTCACAAAAAGGATCTCTTACTGCTCCAGCTCTCATATCTGCTGTGCCAAGATTTTTTAGACCTGATATTGTTGGAAAAGATACCAAGTTGAAATTTTTTTAAATATAACTTTAGTCAGGGGGTTTGTTCACTTTTGCCCGGGGGGAAAAAGAATTTTAAGTTTCTTTTCAAAGGACTATTGCATCACTCAGGGCGTGATGAGCTTAACATCTCAACAGACTGGGAGTAGCACAGAAAATACACAAAAGATAACCACTATCAACGACCATCAGCTCCAAACATCACCCCTGGCATGGTCAGACACACCTGGTCTGGAAAAAGAAAGATAAGAGAACCAAGAAGGAGAATCTACTTAACATCTAAGGTAAGGAGATCGATATTCCAATAGGAGCCCAAATACTGAGAACTGTGTAACTTGGGGCCAATGAGCATTGGGCCAATGAACATTGAACCAATGAATTTCTGTGGGTTTTGACTCTATAAGCAGCTGAAAAATCTGGTAAAATTCATGTGTCGTGAATGATTTTCTCTGCACAGCTCGAGCTATGTGTAGATGAAATGATTTCTGTTTCACATTCTGGCCAGAATAAGGTAATGCCTTGATTCTTGAACACTAAAACTATTGGAGAGTTTTTGTTTTTCCCGCAGTTTTGGTGACAATATGAGTTCTGTTTTTTTCCTCAAATTTGACTTGATTTTGGCTACAAATTCTTTCAAAGCCCAGACTCTAATTTCTAATCCATAACTCCCCGAAAGCATCCCTCTGTTTTCATAATAATGTGGGATTTTGATGTTCTGTTATAAGTCCCCTGTGTTTCTGCTCTTTCCTGTGGAGTCAGTTTAGACTTACTTTTCCTCTGACCATTTTGAAAGCTGGATGTTCCCCTCATCTCTGAACTTTTCTCCTTTCCATCCAGGTACTCTTTATATCACCTGCCAGGTGACTCTCTCAGCAACCCTCGAAAGGCAGATAGGATGGCTCAGACCCAGAATTTATGTATTTGACTTATTCCAGTTTACCTGAAATGCTGCTGCTAGAAGAAACGCTCTCCTGCTGCAGCAAGCACACAAAGGAAGAGAAGTGTTTGAGCTCCTTAATTTGTGCTTTTAATGAAGAAGGACTTTGTGTTCTTTGATTTGCAGCCATTTTTCCCTTGACAGCTACTGATAGCCTGCAATAACTTGTGTGGTCCTCTCTCAGACAGCTTGTTCCTCCTGATTTTAGAGAGAACTGTAGTGCTCAAGCTTGCTGAAAATTACTCAGTAAGGGATTTTACATGTTCATCTCATTCAGGAAAAATAACTGTGGGTATAAACGGTTTTGACCTCAACAGAGTTGAGTTTATTTACAGCAGCTGAGCACCTGACTGAGCCTATCCAAATCTGACAGTGATCTCTTCCTTTCTCAGCTGTGATTAAAATATTTTCTGTCTTAACCAACCTTAAAGGCCTTAGAGGTCTGCTCTCTGCCCCCTACCTCAGCTGGGCTAACATTGCATTCATTGTTTGTCATGCAAGACAGATGAGTTTGGGTTTCTTTCAATCCAACAAGACTTTTGTTGATCAACAGTATCAGTGTCTTCAAATATTGCCAGCTACCATGATCTTGTTTGAAAAAGATTGAGTATTTGGAAACTAAATGGCAGAAATATGAACAGAGCAGGCAGTACATACAGGGCTGAAAACAGATTAAGAGTTAAAGCCTTTGAAACAGTACATGAGTTTTCCTCCTTAATGTGAAAATGATGGCTATCATCTGGTTTGTAAATTCATATCAGATGAACATCTTGGATCAGTTAGAGGTAAAAAGCAGAAGATCTACAACTGAATAGAAGGGGAAAACTAAAACTATCTTCTAAAGATAAGGGAAGAGACTCACAAATACTTCATTAGTTAGGGAAGAGATCCACAAATACTTCACTAGCTGTGGTACCTGATGTTAGCTGGGGAATGAGCCCTTCTACACTGGAGAAGGAGATTCTCCTCTCCAAATGTGAGCACCATGGTATAAGAAAAATATTAAACTGTTAGAGAGCATCCAAAGGAGGGCAACAAAGATGGTGAAGAGCCTTGAGGGGAAGCCATATGAGGAGCAGCTGAGGTCACTTGGTCTGTTCAGCCTGGAGAGGAGGAGACTGAGGGGAGATCTCAATCACAGTGCACGAGAGAGCATTGTGGGGGAAAGAGGAGGTGCAGGCACTGATCTCTGCTTTGTGGTGGCCAGTGACAGGACCCGAAGGAATGACATGAAACTGTGTCAGAGGGGCTTAGGCTGGATATTAGGAAAAAGCTCTTCTCCCAGAGGGTGCTCGGGTTCTGGAAGCACCAAGCTTTCCAGAGCTCAAGAAGCGTCTGGATAATGCTCTGAGGCACATGGTATGATCCTTGGGGTGGCCCTGTGCAGGGCCAGCAGCTGGACTTCAATGAGCCCTGTGGGTCTCTTCCAACTCAGGATATTCCATGATTCTATGAAATATGTCTCTTTAAAGTAATTTGGATGAAAGCCCTACACAACTTGCTTCTATGCTTACACTTCAACAAAATTTTAGCTTTCCAGCTCTGCATTTCTGTTGCCAGAACCCATTTCATCACTTCACATTAAGTGAGGGAATCAGGATCCTTGAGAGCTTGATGGCACAGAGATGGAGGATAGCTTGGGACTACATCCACCATAATGGGGCAAGCAGCAATAATTAGGGTTAAACTGCAGCAGTGTCAAGGTGGGAGAAATTTGGAACCAGAGGTGTTGATGAAATGCTGTTGTTGGCAGTTTTATAGTGCCTTTGTGGCCTGTGATTGAAAATTACTGCGCTTTCTAATAATCAGTGCAGCTCAATTTAAAATGCCTTGTTTAAGTAACCATTTTGGAAAGAGTCTCTACTATTTTCTGCACTAGAAAACTTCAGGATTCCAAGCCTTAGGCATGATTTTCCTGGTTGCCCAGGCATTTGAGGAAGGACTCACTATTCCTGCTGGGTCTCTCACCTTCCTCCCAGGCTGCTGAGCAGCACACAAATCCACCATAAAGCTCCAGAGTAGACTCACCAGGAGCTAAGCAGTGTTTTAGAGAGCTGGGTAAAAAAAAAAAATAAATTAAAAAAATCAAAATAGGGCTGAATTTTCAGCAGAAACAAATCCATGTATTTCCCCAGTTATCAACAGAGCGATGTTGATTTATACCAGCTGCAGATGTGACCTAGGTCACAACTCTCAGCTTCATCTCCTGTGCTGGGTGATGCTTGGAGGCTTTTTGCCAAAGTCTCATTGCTCAGGACCCCTCACTGAGCTGGGCCCCACATGTTTACCAGGGACTGTACATTTTACCCTCCCATCCTCAGTGTGCTCAGCCTGTCCCACAGGGTCACAGCATGTCTCCCCTGAGCAGGTCACAGCTGACATGCTGGCCTGTAATGGGAAGTGGCACTGTGCATCCTGGAGCAACAAAAGGAAAATGTTGAAAAAGTGACTTTTTTCACATTTCCCTGTCTACAATGTGTAAAGTCAGAGTGTCCCAGAATAGTGTCCAGAAAAGAGCTTCTTCTGCCCCTCTTTATGCTGGCTTGAAGGACTCAAAAACGCTTCTAAAGCAAATAAACTGGAAGCAGGGGACTGCCTCACTCTTACTCTCACAGTTTTGAAGTAAAAATACAGGAGAAGCAAAAGGGTGTTCTTCCGTCTCTCATCTACCCCTTAACCACAGCCAGATCCATTTATAGTCTTGTGCAGCTCTTTCTGTCTGGTTAAAATAAGAGGATTTTCAGAGACAGGGTATTTCCCTTCCCTGCAGCATTGCTGTAGGAGTCTGTCCCTGCTTGTTACTGGAGAAGTTTTATAGCCCTGCAAGTTGAGTCAACAGTCTTTACCCATGTGTGGAAAAAAACACCCTTGTTCTTTTAGCCTTGGGATCCTCATCTCTCAGCCCTGGGTAATTGGGATTAGCTGTTACTCATGCAAACAGTGCCACTTTAGTTTAGTCTGATCTCATTTCCACCCAGAAAAGAGTCTGAGGGCCTCAGAAGTGTGCTGAGAGCCCTCTACTCCCAACAAGCTCCTTCCCTCGCTATTCTGTAAAGTCAAACATCTCCTTTAAAATCAGAAAGACTGCAAAAGCAGAATCCCAGTGTTCACGTGAGCCACAGCTATAATGGCAAAAGCCTTCCAGAAATACCCTTGCAGATGCTGAGCAGAAGTAAAACTATCAAGGTCACCTCGGGTTTGATCTTGGCATGTGCTGCACATTCCTTGTTTCTCTAAACTCTGGCAAGAGCATTAGCATCCCTTTAGAGACGTGCTGCTTGCTTGGAACAGCAAGTAGCTCTTCCAAAACCTGTTTGTGGGCTTGTCCCTGCCAGGTGAAGTTAATTGTGTTAAGGAAAACTTATTTTATCTCTTAAGCCTTGTCTGAATGGACTTCAGGCAACAGCACTGGGTGGCTTAAAGACCTCAGCTGGCTCCTGGTGTCCCAGCACAGGTCAGGAGTGGAGCCACTGGGAGAGAGCTGGAACATTAATTAATAAGGCAAGAATGTGGTGGTTCTTTAAGGAATACAATGCTTTCTCTGCTTTCAGAAAACTTTCAGCCAAGGTAAGGCATGTTCCTAGAAAACAAGCTGTAGCTTCAAAATGATGTAGAAATCCCTGGGGGGGTTTTCCTACCCTGAATCATGCAGAAGATCAGATGGGATTATTACAGTGGTCCCGCCAGCCTCAACATCTGTGAAAGTTTGCTGCAGCTCCTTTGAGTAGTTACTCTGCTTAGTAGGAGGCGACTTATTTTTTTTTCCTGTTGGCATGTTATCAGAGGAGATCAGACTAATTGTGTATTTATCTAGAATTACAGTTATGAATCTGCTCTAATAAGGCAGTAATTTATACCTTAAGTGATTTATGGCCTGAGCCTGAAAGCCCTCTGAATCCTTTGACTACACTGGGATTTCCTAAGGCAAGGTCATTGCAGAATTGTGCTTCCTTTTGCTACAGATACACTGATGGTGTGGAACCAGCACCTTCACTGTGCCAGTTATGTGTTAGTATTTATAGACATCACAAATGGACCCAGAATAAATGCAATTAGTATACTATTTTCTTATTCACCTTACTTAATAGCTCCCAAAGTCCTCTCCTGCCTTCCTCTGTTGGGGCACCTAGGTGACTTGGGAGGAGTTTTAGGAGGCAATTCTTCACTCTGGAACTTCTGTGGGTAAAATTCATTTAGCTCAAACAAAGGAGAGTAACGAGCATTTATAATCCCTGTGAAGTAGTTTTAACCTAGGACTCAAAAGACAAAGACTGCTGTTGAATAGCAATATTTATTTAGCATTTAAATCTTCCTCTATTTGGATGTGTCTTTCCTTTTGAACTGGAGGTATAAATTTCTCTGTTTGCCTGCAAAACTCCTTTTTTTTCATCTCACGCTGAATCCCCAGAAAATCCTCAAATATTCTTGTAAATCTCAAAGATACTAAGGAGTTAGCCCCCCTTCCTCCCCACTTAGACCTTTGAAGGCTGGTGTGACTAGAATGATTTTGGAGTTATAGTTCAGAGCTGGAATAAAAAATGAAGGGAAGCATTTTGCAACACCGTAGCCTGTACAATAACTAATTACTTATGGATTTTAGGTCACATTTGAAAAAGACAAATAGTGAAATAAATGGATAAT
Organism: Pycnonotus jocosus; assembly: GCA_013400435.1. Taxonomy (NCBI): domain Eukaryota; kingdom Metazoa; phylum Chordata; class Aves; order Passeriformes; family Pycnonotidae; genus Pycnonotus; species Pycnonotus jocosus. Next base: position 47,350 of record VWYP01017307.1, on the reverse strand, counting down.
CACTTGGAGCTACCATTAACAGTTTGTTTAAGCACTTTGGGTTAAAATCAGTGTCACAGCAGAGTAGCTAAAATCAGTGTCACAGCATCAGTGCATGATCCAGCTTCATGCTGGTGCCTGTGAGAGCCAAACTGGCTCCTTTGCAGGATCAGAAACACTTTCAACTTGGGCTTGTGTACTGCACTGGATGCTTGGTTGGGCCTTTGCTGGACCATGCTGGTGGGAAGAGTTAACCAAACAAAACCTGACTGGTTCTGACACCAAGTGAGACAGAAAAGAAGTCTTAGGGTTTTGTGGCCAGATGCTGCCCTCCACTGTGATGTTTAACAGAAAAAAAATGAGGAAATGTGCTGGCAGATTTGTGGTGATGTGATCTAAAACATCAGAAGACTTCAGAAGAGAGGGATGAAAATACAATTGTTGACCTATGTATGATGTGATGAGTTTAAACTTTAGATGTAACCTGCATGTGTATTAAAATTGTTACCTGTCATATGAATGTAATGCAGAAAACGAATTCCTTTCTTGCATATTTTAATACATCTTAAATGCATTAATTGCCTTTTTTACCTTTGCAGCTGGAATCATCAATAATTTTGCTAAGGAGGTGTGTTATGATGCGTTCAGCATAACCTTCAGGCTTTGGAAACCTGGAGAACTGGCTTTTAGCTGGCAAATGTTTTGCTCTTCAGCTTCTCTCCCTTCCTGAGGGGCTTGAGATGGGAAACCTCACTTCAGTTGCTTCCCTGTGAATTTTGGAAAATCCTTCCAGCCACACACATATCCCACAGTGTCTGGCTGTTCCCCACTCCTTCAGAGATGACAGAAGGCTCAGGTTTTCCCCCAACAGGAGAAAACTCTCAAGTTGGCACCAGATAGCCTCTATGAAATGTTCATCTTCTTGGAAAGATAGTGTGAGATACATTGGAAATTCTGTTTTAGGGCTCCAGAAAACATTTGTGTCCTCAAGGGTTTTTGTTAACTTACCTCATAAATACACGTGAGCCAACAAGACGGAACAAAACTACTCAAAAGACCCCAATTCATCCAAAATATCTTCAGATCACGAGGAATGGTCAGGGACAGGGATGGGAGCATCTGGAAATAACATCATTCCTAAGGGGAAGTGTTCCATTTTAATTAATTGTATCCCTTTTATCCATGGCAGTGTAATTGCATTTTGCTTAACTAAGTCTTTTTAATTGGTGCTGGGCATGAATGATAAGCAAAGTTGTACCACTCCTTGTTAGCTGTCACAGGCAGCTCTTTCAGGGCAGTGCAGGATGGTTGGGACACTTTGAAGCTGGGGTGGAATAACTGGAGCTGGGTATTTGGGAGGGAGGGCATGTGGCCCTGTGAACCAACCTACAAATCTCAGGGCTACTCCTTTTTAAAAAGGATTTTATGTTGCTCACCAACCACCCCATGGTGACTTGTGGCACTCTTCCTGTCCCAGTGGACCTTCTCTCAGACTGGAGAAGTGAACATGTGGGGCATGAGTGCCCTCCAAACGTGCTGCACATGGATCCCAGTGCTGAGCTTCAGGCTCCAAATGCCACTGCTGGGACTTGTGTCCTGCCCCCACAGTGGTGAGGCTGGGGATGAGCTGTGCAGCTGTCCCTCCTCTGTCCCTCCAAGGGGACACCTCTGACATGCTGGCAAAATCTGGGGGTTTGCCTTAAAAACTGTGGGTTTAGCTATTAAAGAGTGTGGAGCAAGACCTGTACAAGTGTCACAGCTGCCCAGCAGTCTCTCAAAAACCATCGGGCACAAGAGGCTGCATCACAAAGACCTAAATCCATCCACTCTTATTTTGCAAAATCCCTTTCTTGGATGACTGATTGACTCCTGCTGCAGTTACCAAGGACTGAAACCATCACAGCCTGCCTCATTCCCTTAAACTAAACACCCCACTCTCAGGTTTTGGTCTCACCCTGTGTGCTGTCAGCCATTCAACAGGATAAATCACATTTTAGTCCTTTCCTATGACAGGTGGGACATCACGGGCACCCTCTGGATGCATCACCAGGCCTTTGTGGCCACCACTGCCCTCCCACCCCTGGGATCATAAAATCATGGAATGATTTGAGTTGGAAAGGACCTTAAAGGTCATCTAGTTTCAAATCCCTGGGCAGGGACATCTTTTACTAGACCAGGTTATTCAGTGCCCCATCCAACCTGGCCTTGAACACTTGCAGGGACGGGTCATCCACAGCTGCTCTGGGCAGCCAGTGCCTCACCACCCTTACAATAAAGAATTTCTCCCTGATATAGAATCCACACCTAATCTTTTAGTTTAAGGCTATTCCCCCTTGTCCTATCACTACATGCCCTTGACAAAAATCCCTCTCCAGCTCTCTTGCAGGTATTTGGAAGGTGCTCTAAGAGCTCTCTCCTCTCCAGACTGAGCAGCCCCACTCTCTCTGATAGGAAAGGTGCTCCAGCCGTCTGAGTATCCTCACAGCCCCCTCTGGCCCGGCTCCAGCAGGTCGATATCCCTGCTGCGCCGGGGTCTCACGGCTGGACGCGGTGCTCCAGGCGGGGTCTCAGGAGAGCGGAGCAGAGAGGGATGCTCAGGATCCCTCCGAGGGAGCAGGCAGCGGGGACGAGGGGCAGGGGCAGTCTGTCTCCGGGCCCGGCCGGTGCCGCGGGTCTCCCGCAGCGGCTCCGCGGAGCGGCGGCGGCGCTTGAGCTCCCCTTAGTGCCGGGAAGGAGCATCGGAGAGCAGCGGGCTCCCGGCAGGGATCCGGCAGGGATCCGGCAGGCGGCCCAGGGGTCCCGCTGCTCCCATCCCGTCGGGATGTGTCCAGCGCCTGTCCTTGCAGGGACATCTTTACCTATTGAACTCCAACTGCATCAATCCCATGGGATCCGGAAAAGCCCAGTTCAATATTTCCTCCCTAATGTCTACAGGTGTGTCTGTATAATTTTATTTCCTTACCTATTCAAGCATTTTGTTTATTTGATTTATTTATTTATTTATTTTTATTTAACATCACTCGATAGCTTATTCATGCTTTGCTACATTTTTTTATTTGTCATCATCTTGCTTTACTGGAGCATCTAATTTCTGAAGGTATGAAAAGCTTAGCTTTATACACCAGATAAGCAAGGGATATTGCTCCTGGAGACAGCTTAGGAAATGCTGACATAGAAGGCAAGGGACTTAGCTAATGTCAAAAACAAGTGCTGTGCTAAACCAGGGTATTGTGGCACCTAGATGCCAGGCACTTATTTTTGCATTTTAGCATGTGATCAGTGTAATTTCTGAAGAATATTTATATTTGCATGCCAGAGGAATCATGTGATGATTTCTGAGCACCTGCTCTCTTGGGTGTATGCACTTCCCTGGGGGCTTTAAGCTCAGGTTCACAACTGTATTGTGATGAGGGTGGAGTAGCCAGCCCAGCTGCACTAAGAGCAGGTTTCTGCACACTGATCCTATTCTCTTACTGCACTAAGCTAACATGGACCATCCCCTCCCCTGTGGACTCAGAGGTCCTGCAGATGAGCTGATGTCAGGTAGCTGGAAAAGCTGTGAACTGGCTCGCATGCCTGAGCTCCAGTTGTTTCATGACAACTGGGATGTTTCAGGTTACCTGGGGGTCTTGCAACTGTTATTGATTTGTGAAAAATTCAACTTTCTTTGTCAATATTTTTATGACCTGGTTAAGAGGCACAAAAGCACAGCCTGATGAAGTTGGGTTTCCATCATGAAGAAAAGCTCCATGGAGAGCAGAGGCAGCAGCAGCTCTCAGGACAGACTTGGTGTCCCATCAAACACACTCCACACCAGCATCCTCACCGTGGCTGCAGTTGTGGCTACCCCAGTCACGCCTGTTACAGTCCACAATTGTACTTTCACTCCCTGTGCAACTTAAGTCATCAAGCCAAATTTCTCCGGTACCTTTGGAAGAGTAAACAAACAAACAAACAAACAAAAAACTGTTGGATGGGAGAAAGAGGAATGTTTTAAGTTTTTTGTTTTTTTTTCTAAAGAGAGCCCTGTGGATAGTGGGTGTTGGGTTGCGTGGTTGGAAATCAAGAGTTTGGGCACAGTTCAAGCAGCACCTGACACGCAGCTGCCTCATCCCAAGAAGAACGAGCTGCTCTGTTGAGGGGATCACTGGCTGTTCCTGTAGGTGACCTTGCTGTGGCACTTTCTGGGTGAGTGTAACCACCTGAGCCAGGCCTGAAGCTGTTGTGGACTCACCTGGTGGGGCTGTGAAGGCAGAGATGGCTCGGCTGTACCCCAGCATTCTGCAGACCACGGTGGCCTCTCGGGTGGTCCAGCCATCGTCACATATTGTCCCCCATGAGCCTCTGTGGAAGATTTCCACACGGCCCCTCCTGTCTCCTCCCACGAGCCGTACAAAGTTACCGAAGACAACTGAGAGTTCAGAGGAGAAGAAAATAACTCTATGGGTCATACAGGCATAAGGAAAAAGACACTGACAGACAAGAAACAGTGACCACCCAAACTAGAGGGATGTTCCCATCTCCAGGGTGAGACCAGGGGTTACTGGTAGCTCAAATCCAAACAGTTCAAGAGCCCCCCATGCATTTGGAGACACCAGGCTGCAGTTCAGAGCACAGACTCCTTGTCTCTGCTGGCTGTGCTGTGGGTTAACCAGTGTGAGCAGAGGGGTATTTTGGTCCTGATCTCAGGTAGCTCTGGTACCATAAGGCAAGTGAGAGAAGAAATGAAAGTCCAGTACCTTCTCCTTTTTCACCTTTGCTCCCTTTCATTCCTGGAGAACCTGTTCCAAATTAGAAAAGCAAACATTTGACAGTTGCTTGTGGAAAAATTTGGTTATTATCTAGTTCTGAATACCTGTGTGAGTTAGAGATTTGCAGACTCCTCCCCTTGTAGAAAATGAACACCCCAAAGTGACTAAGCCTATGTAAAAGAAACATGGCAGGAAAAGTAGGATAACGTACAGCAAAATATTCCCAATGTGAGACCCAAGAAAAGGGCCACAAATTCAAATCCCATATATTTATTCACTTGTGGGAAATGTATCTCATTTCCACTGTTACCTGTAAAATGACATCTCTTGTAGACTCTGGGATCTCCAGAAGCAGGCATGGTATCTCCCAGAGTACTTGCAGGAAGACCTACATCCTGGGATTTGATCTCCAGGGAGAGCAGAAAGGTGCTCTCAACAGTCCTCCACATTTCTGTGGAGCACCTTGGTCTTGAGGGCAGGGGTGTTTGAAAAAAACCCAATGAGATCTTTTCCCCAAAGCTACCTCCAGAAAGCACTCATTGCTGTCTCCTTCTGGGGACCAGGAGATGAGATGCACCCAGAGGGCAGCCTTTGGCCTGGAGCCAGCCCAGTTACACTTCCATCTTCCAGATGCAAAGCTCCAGAGGAGGAGCGCATGGAGGAACCCCACATAGAATGTAGGAGGATTCTTATACTATTCTGTGTGAACAATTAAAAGAAAAAAGCATCTGGAGCACTGTTTGCTTCCCATGGGCTGTTGTAACAACTGGTTGTTTTTTTACTACAGGTCTTATGTTTTTATGAAATACTCTGTGACTGGAAGGGAGGGCGTTAGGAATGGAGAGTAGCTGTAGTGTTGGCCCTTTTGAACAACTTTTATGTCTAGAGTTAGCAAGGTGTAATTAAATAGCTTCACTGTTAGGTGTTTCCAGCAGCTTCACTATTCCATGTTCCTGAGTGCCCTGTTTAATGGGATTTATCCCAGGGACAGGATGTCTCTGATGTCTCTGAACAAAGCAAAGAGGAATGGGGGTTGTTCCAGTTTTCTGTGAAATCAGGGATCTGAGAAAACCCAATGCATCCATGTACTTGCATGTCTTTTAGCACACCTCCCGGGGTGTACAACTGACACCCTGCACATTCCTCTGCTGGGAAGGCTGATCTGTCAGCTGAGTTCCTGCAAATCAGCTCTGAAAACACACCCCAGAGCAGCTTACGCTGGTCTGTGATCTACAGTCCCAAATCCAAACGTGCCGTCAGCTCCACAGAGGCAAAGAGCCTTACCAGAATATCCAATCTCTCCCTTGGCTCCTTTTAGTCCTGGTTCTCCTTTCAGACCCTTAGTGCCATAATCCCCCTTGGCTCCTTTTTGACCAGCTGGGCCTGGGATGCCTGAGTGGAAAGCAAAAAATCATTGCCTTTTTCCCTTCCCAGGGAAAGGACATGACAAACATTTCACATTGATGCAGAACAGTGGCACATAAAGTTCTTTGCATCATCAAAATAAATCATACTATAAGAGTTTACCTTGTGGGCCCTGGTCTCCCTTTGCTCCCTTTTGCCCTGGAGGTCCTAAGATCATCAAAACAATCAATCAATCAATCAAACAAACAAACATTTACAAGACTGATGCTCATACATTTATAAAAGCTTATGCAATTTAATATTTACAATTGATTTTAACTCATCTAGTTTTGGTCTCTACACTATAAATAACTATTTATGAATCAGCTGTCTTATTTCACATCATACTCAATGCAGACTACATCAAAAAAGAAGTTACAGGCAGCAGAGAAACATCTCCTGAAGTTCATCTTAAGCTGCTTCTTTGTTTGTGCATTTTCAATTTATACAGAATTTCAGGCACATCACCCTCTCACACACATTACAGATGGCAGAAACAACCCTCTGGTGAGTAATCAGCCCACAGCAGCCTGGCAGAGCCCCAGGAGTGCCATGGCATCCTGGGATGCAGTGGGGGTCCAAGAAGAAGGCTCAGGAGATCTCCTCTTGGTGGTGTAGCTCCCTTTTCAGTGTCTGTCTGCCTGATGTGTGTTGACTCAAAATCTGCTTTATTCTCCTTTACCTTCTATTCCTTGTTCTCCCTTTACACCTTTGAGTCCAGCAATGCCTTGTGCTCCTAAAATAAAAAAGAAATCAGTAAGGGTGAGCCACACAAAGTGAGGCCAGAGTAGAAGGTCAATGGGTTCTAGGTTTGAGCAGGGCTGTACCTGGGGTGCCTCTGAGGCCCTGGTCCCCTTTCTCCCCTTTCTGCCCAGGTCTGCCATCAAGGCCAGGACTGCCAGGGGGGCCACCTTGTCCAGTTGCACCTTGAGGTTGAATGAAAGCAGCACAAATGAAGTGTAACACAAGACATGAAGGAGACAGAAAGACACAGCTCTATCACCAGCCCTCACACACTGAGTTGAGCCTCAACAAACCAAAAAACTAAAACAATCAAAATCCTGGCAGTGCTAATCCTACCAATGCAGGGCAGGATGATCTGGAGGGGAAGGCTGCAGGGAACCAGTCTGGGTGACTGCTAAACTTGAAATGCACCAGTTCTTTCCTACAAGAGCAGGCAATTTCTGCCCTTGTGTGTGCACACGTGTCAGGAAGGAGGGCACTGTTCTTTCCCCCTCAGGCTCCTGCACAGTGAGTGGGGCCCAGATGAGACAGCCAAGGCTGCTGGATGAGTTTGGACGATACTGAAATGTTGACATGGTTTCTTCATCTAATCATCGTCTTCTCTTACCCATGCTGGGATCTAGGCTAATTGCAGTTTTCCTTGCCATGAAACATCATATAAAACAGATCACTCTTCTGAGTACAAGAAATTGCACCTCCTGTACTGCTTACCTGCCTCTCCCTTTGGCCCAGGAGGTCCAGGCTTCCCAGGGCTACCTGTAACAACATCCTGGCATCAGTGCTAACCAGGCTTAGCCCAGCCCTTCAGCTGGGGTGGCCCTGCACCCTGTCCCACTGTGCCCTCTGCACTTACCTTCGGAACCTGACTGTCCTGGGAGTCCTTTCTGTCCTTGAGGACCCACAGGTCCCTGGGGCCCAGGGTCTCCCTTCTTGCCCATGTCACCTTTCTGTCCTTGGGTACCTGTTAAACAGCACAGCACACATTTATAAATCCAAAGAACCAGATTTGTTGTCTCTGCAGCCTATGGAGCCCCTCTGTCTGGCCACACCAGTAAGAAGGTTTGCCTTGCACACCTGCATTTACCATTTGGTGACCATGTCACCATAAAGCTGTAGGAGGACAGAGCTGGTCTGTCTGACCCCCCTCTGGCTCTGTCAGCCTCTCTGTCCAGATGTTTGTCTGGCCTGCTGTTGATGGCTTGCAGTGGTGCCATGACACCTCTCCAAACTATCCCTGCTACTTGAACAGTCTGGTTAAATATCCTTCACTGCAGTCTGAATGCTTTCTTTCTGCTAGACACAGTGGAGATACAGGGCAGCACATTCCACTCCTACGCTTCCAGAGGGTTCTGTCATCTCCTCTTAACCTTCTTGTCTCTGAATAAGCGATCAGCATGCTCCAAAAGAGCAGAATTGCTTGAAAGTGCCTCACTTGAAGGCTTTATCTTTCTGCTCCAGAATTATCCCAAAGTCCTTGCCTTTTGGTATTCCTCCTACAGTCACTCTTCTCTTCTGGAGCATCTTGTGCTAATGAGAGCATTGGAACATTCAGGATCTGATGGAAGATCTGAGGAAGCTCTCATCAACCTGTCCAGCTGTCCTCCCTGCCCTGCACCATACACATCACCTGCTTTCTTTTCCTCTCCTGTTTTCTGCCCATGAGAGACCAGTGAGTAACATCTATCCACAATGCATGTTATGTGGGAGAAACATTGCATAACTCTTCTGCTGCAGGTGCATAAAGCCAGGCTTATGTAAGATATAAAGCTCTCAGAAATAGGTTCCACTAAAATGAGTACTAACATCCACATGCCTGTGCATATAAATTATATTGTATTATTTCATACCATGGAAATCCTACTGCAAATATCACTGCTTTAATCTAGGGTAGGCTGATAATTGAATATCTGTGGCTTTCATTAGACAAAGGTCACTCTGTAAAGAGACTTCTGTGGTGCAGAGTCAACATTTTGCATGGCCCCTTCCCCCAGCTCTCCTTTGGGAGATTTGCTGAAGCATGACATGAAATTAAACCCCTTCATATCAGGTCAAGTGTCCTGTTTATCCAGTCCCCTCACTGACTGGCAAACCATGCTCAGGGCTGCTTGGATTTTTATGAATACTGACCCATGAAGGCTTCTTCTGGTGTTTTATGTAGAATGAGTTTACAAAGAAATATATGTGAGAACATTAAAAATGTTGAGATAGTGAAGGAGCCTTACCTGCAAGCCCCATCTCTCCTTTTTCTCCTTTCACTCCTGGAACACCACTTGGACCAGCAGGACCAGGAGCTCCTTTGCTCCCCTTCTCACCCTGGGGTCCATGTACACCTGCAAGGACAACACCATTTTTCTGGTGCTTCATGGGGTGCCATGTCTGGTGAATGCCAGCAGCAGGACACCCACCACAGCGAGGAGCATAAGCCAGACTCCACGCTGTGCACTGGAGAGCGGTGCTGGTGACAGTGGGAAATTGGCCCACTGTGACTGCTGCACATTGACTTTTAAAATAAGACTTTTTTCCAGCTAAGTTTTGCTTTTGCTCACATTAACTTTACATAAGTTTATTTCCTTCAACTCCAGTGACACATTCTTCCTCACTTACACCTTGGCTGAGGACAAGATTGCTCATAAAATCATCCATAAAGCCACTTTATGTTCATCCACAGAAGTAATTCAGGTGTCAGAAAAGCCTTACCTTGGTCTCCCTTTGTCCCTGGTGGTCCCCGTAACCCTGGGATGTAAAATACATATATCAGCTGACACACATCATCTATTCACAGTAATGGCCAAGAAGAGGAGACAAATCTTTTAATCATCCTCTGCTCACACAATTTCAGTCACCAGTGAGGCCAATCTTCAGCTGGCAGGGACCAGCACAACCACTTGAGCAAAGTCCTTGGAGCTCAGCTGAGTGCTCAGCTGGGCAGGGGCCAGGTTTGTCTTCCTGCCAAGCCCAGCTCATGGGGACCATTGGGGAGATCTTTCATGAAAATGCACTGAATGATTGGGCTCTGATGTGTAATAACACTGCCTGGCAGGAGGTACTCTTTCAATGTTGTAAGTGCAGCCAGGAAGATATGAAAACACAATTTCTAATTTTTTTTTCTTTCAGAAAATCTCATCAGTGTAGCCAAGAAGTAGGGATGGATGAGTTACAGAACTGATCTAACAACTTAGATCATCATCACAGGATTATAGAAACTGTTGCCTGGTCCAACCTCTGCTCAAAGTGGAGCCAGCATTAGATCAGGACTTGCTGCATCCTCACAGTCTGGAGATGTTTACCTCCTATGGTAAACAGGAGGCACCCAGGCACCCAGGGCAGCAGCTTGTGCAAAGCTATGGAGGGCAGAACATGCACCCAGCTCATTCTTGAGTCTATGCCAATATTTTCCTAGGGACAGGGTGGGCATTGACCTCTGTGGGAGTCCTTGGGCTACTCAAGGCTCCTGGAGGATCAGTGAAAAGGTACAGCAGGTCCCCTCATGACCAGGACACTGGGTGTCTAGGGTTTGGGTCTGGAAACTGGGATCTCAAATCCTCACTTAAGGTCTCTTAGATGAAATAAAGAAGAAGAGGAAAAGAGGGGAAGTTGTGGCTCATCACCAACATACCTGGTTGACCAGGATCTCCTTTGCGTCCAGGAGGCCCTGAAATAAATATTTAATGGATATTTTTCAGTAGTCAGCAGTCAGTGAGGAAGACAGCAGTATGGGATTGACAGGCTTGAGGGGTGGGCTGGAGACACCATCCTTTTGGAGGGCACCTCGAGTCCAAATCTACAAGTCACAGGAGGAAGAGGAGCCCAGAACCACATGTGCAGCTGCAAGGGGATCTGGGGGCTTGCACAGGGCACTGCTCCAGCTCCTGTAGGTGCTCCCTGGTCTGGAATTCAATCCTGGGCATGGGGGCATCACTAATTGACAGGAAGATTAAATCTTGCCCTAGGTATTAGACCATCTAAACTAGTGATACTAGTGATGCAAGGAGCCAGGTCTCTCCACTGCAGAGCCAGCATGGAGAGCCATACCTGCAACCAGGGTGATGTTGTTCATCCTCCTCATCAGGTTTGCATTGTTGCTTTTAATGATGGTGATTTCCTCTTCTAATCTTCTCCACCAGTTTTCTTCATGTCTCATGAGAAAGCTCTTCCCAGTAGAGCTTCTTGACAAAGGAGCAAAGGAGGGATTGTTGGCAAAGGAGCTCTCCAGAATCCCTTCTGTATAGGAGGCATTTTGCTCTTGAAGTTTCAATATCTCTCTCTGCATCTTAAATACTGAGGAAACAAAAAGCCCATGCAATGAATATTCGCTGCCCGGTCTGGCTGGGAAATGGTTGTTTGGCAGAGCAATTCCTCAGCACCTGGGGAGGACAAGGGGGCATAAAGACCACCCTGTTTGACCCGGGGAGGTGTTTTTCACGTGCCAGTCCTCGCTGCAGCCAGGAGTGCAGCTGGGAGCGCTTTTGCAGATGCAAAGCACACACACAGGGCAGGGAATGGTTCCCTGCAGCGGCTGCTTTGCCCGGGGGTGTGCGGAGCTCCCTCAGAGGGTTCAGATCTGTGCGCTCATCCCCGCCTGCCCGTGCCCCCAGGAGCACCCAGCAAAGCTCTCTTTTGATGCCGAGCCCATGGCGAGGCTGCAGCGTTACCTTTGTACGTCAGCAGCCCCTGGCCGGCCGTCAGCAGCAGCAGGTAGATGCTGAGGGCTGTCCGAACACAGCATGGGGATGCTCTTTTCTGGCTCCGAGGCTCTAAAAACCGAAAGAAGAAGGGTAGACACTCTCCCACATCTCTCCCCTACAAGCTCTGCTTGCTTCCAGCCTTTCCAGCCGTGTGGAACAGCAAGGTCCCTCAGGGGGAGTGCTCGATCCTGCCAGCAAGGCAGGCTGCCTTCCTCTGCACCAGGCTTTGCACTGCAGTCTGCTTGGCCATCTTCTCCTTTAACTCCTTTAATTTAACCAGCTCAGCTCCATCAAGACCTAATCCAGCCTGTAACAGTGTGAATGTGGTGATTTTCCCCTTTCTGCATCAATAAACTCTCTCTTTCCATCACTTTTAATTGTCCCAGGCTGCCATTCCGAGGGTTGCTCAAAGCAATTCCCTCTCTATCCAGAGCACTGCATGCATGTGATTCCAACAGTGAGGCATGTATGCATCAAAATAAATGAAAAATCAACAATAAACTGAACTGCAGGACAAACTGAAACAAGTCATAAGATGTAAAATCAATTATTACCAGCAAGTGTAAAAGAAATAAATGACTTTGTTGAATTTTGGCCTTCAGGGAGAAAAAAAGTATTTCAGAAGCGTTGGTGACTACGTCAGACATTCAGTAAGTTACCCTCAATTGAGGCTTTTCTTTTTTTTTTTCTCTCAAAGTAATGTAATCAGGAGTTTAAAGTCTTAGTTTTAGAACAGTACAGTATTTTAATTGGTTTTACAATAGAATGGCTAAGTCAGCAATGAAGCTTTTATATTCAGCTAAAAAGTCATAAATTTACATTTTTTTATTGAGTTTGGTGATTTTAGTATCTTAACTATTATGCATGAAAATCTTACTCAAGAAAACTAGACATTTTCTAAGACAGAAAAATAACTAACTTTTTTCTGATGCTCAGCATCAGCTTTTGGCTAGAAAGAGTGGTTTGACATACTTCTACTTTTGAAAGGCAGTTAATTTACTAGCAAAATCACTGCAAAAAGCATTTAATATGCAATATTTCATTTTAATGTATTGTTTCAGACCAGACAAAATCTATATAAATCTATTGAATAAAAAGAAATCTTACCACTTATCTGAAAGGTTGTGATAGCAGGTGAGGCAAACCCAATCTTTTCTGAAACACTGAAAGAACTCATATCACTTGAATTTCCTTCTTCTCCATGTTTGTCTTTAATTTTCATGATAATATCAGTGTGGCTAACCTAAAGCCTTGTCAGAATATGGACAATAAAGAACTGGAGGTACTTCCTCTGTGCTTCCTGATTTGGTGTGCTTTCTGATATGCATTTCCTATCTGCTTGGCTTTTATAGACTACTGAGAACTCTCATGTGGTAAATTGAACAGTTCCTCAAAAAAAATCCCACAGCTAAGATGTTGAGCTGTTCTCATGTGCTTAATTGGAGTCCAGGGAGCCTTGGGCAGGATTCTGAAAGATCTCCAGCCTGCAGTTATTCAGCCTCTCTCCATTGTGGCAGAGGTAGGAATGAGATGGACATTTTGTTTCTAACACAAGTAAACCTCCTCAGGTAGCCAAGAAGATTCCATTCCATTCAGTGTTGGCTTGGCAATCCCTCTCTTGGGAGGGGAGGCTGAGGACATTGTCATAGTGAAACACACAGTAATGTGCACCAAGGTGACACCTCAGTGGTTGTGTAACTCAAGTGCAAGGAGGCAAAGAGTCGGGAGGAGTTGTAAAGACAAGCAAATGATGGTAGGACAGGGGATGCTGAAACCCAAATGGATTTGGGATGATATGGGGAAGAGACACTTGCAGCCTCCTTGACAAGGTCTCTCAATCTCCTGCTTCCTCCCTGACAAGTTTTTTGCACCCATAGACACAATTGCTACCTCTCCACCATTTCTTTGCCCTCACCCTGCCAAACTCCCTCCTGGCATTTGGCATTTTGACATCTCCATTTGTGCTGGGTTTGATTTTGCTTTTTCAAAGCGAAGCGACTCACCCAAGCCTGCAGGCAGGAGCCGTCGGTAGGAGCTGGGCAAAGCCCTCCTCATCCACGCTGCCACCAGCACGTCCTGCCCTCTCTGAGGGGCAAGGCACTCACTGTCACATGATTTGCTCCTGGGCTGTAGCTCTGTGCTCGTCCCTGGGGCAGCTGGGTCCTCACCACTTTGCTTGGCCATGGAACAAAGTGTGGCAAATCTTCAGGTAGGGGTGAGCTGGAGATCCACACCCTGACACTGCAGAGTGGAGCCCTCTGTGCTGCACCTGATGTACAAATCTCTGAAAGCCTCAAACCACAAATATGGGGGGATTTTTGAATCCACTTCTGTGTTCTCCTTTCAAATGTGCTTGTGCAGCTGTGACCTGGTGTGTCCCCATCAGGGAGGAAGAGGAATCCTCCGTTTTTAAACATTCTGCTACACTCTGTGTAGGGATTGGGATTATTTGCTTCCTTGTGAAGGTCTCAGATATCCCCTTGAATAAGGGAGGCTTGAGAGGTTACCACCGATCAGCTGAGCCACAGTAAATGCCTGTGCATCCTCTCCCATCACAGCATCACCTTCTCATGGGAGTAAGGGCTCATATCCAGCCCATTTCTGATGGTTCTGGTGGTTCAGCTGACCACTCTGCACAAGCCTGGACCCGTCTGCTCTTGTGGGGTCATGAGCTGGGAATGACTGTGCTTGTGCTGCCAAGTGGATGTTTATAGGGATGGATGTGATTCAGGTGCATGCAGAGAGCAGATTTATAGCAGAGAGCCTTTTAAAGTAATACTTCTAGTCAAATCCATTTTATTTCGAAGTATTAAAAATAAGCTGGCAGACATAGTTCTCAAAAGCCTGACTAAGGACAAAAGGTGCAATGAGATCTTTGTGCTATCCTTCCCTGAGAAAGGAGCTCAGGGATAAGTTTTCATATGATTCATGGTCATGCTATGACCATGCCACTCTCAGTGGCCCAGTTGGCATGGATGTAAAAACAGGGCATGATTCCATCGAGTTTGACAGCCCTGAACTGCAGTGCTTCAGGTTTTGAAGTCCAGTTCTCCACTGTTGGGGGGAAAGTCATGATCCCTCTGACTGCAGTTGCCTACCCAGCCAGTCAAACCTTTATTTCTATTTGATGCAGCCCCATGCAGCTCTGTGAGCTGCCACATTCTCATTGCTCAGGTGAGCATCTGGCTGCCTGGGAGGTTGTGGTACATTTCTATCTCGATGTTAGCCCCTGCAAACAGGCAGCAGATTTCCCAGTTCACATGGTGCTGAGGGTCTGGGACAAGCTCTGGTGCCAGAGATCATGTCCCAACATGCTGGCTCAGCCTTTGTGTGTGCTGCCATCCTGCTTTCTGCTGTCTTTCATTCTCACTATACCATCACTGACTGCAGCAATAGGTCGACTCTGATTTTGCAATCAGGAAAGAAAAAAGAAAAGAAACTGCTGATTCAGTGCAGTCTTGCTAGGTTGATGTTTTGCTGAAGCAATGGGGTTATTTATGGAAGAACAGATTCCAGCTCATTATGGGACACATCTGCTGGGCCCTCAGCCTTATCCTTTGGGCTGTCTGTGAGAAAGCCCTGGTCCCTCTTGCCCTGCTGCTTGTCCTGCTTCCCCTGACATGTTCTGCTGACACTCAAGGAAGAGCTTGTAATCCTCCAGCTCACCCCGTTCCTTCCTACATTCATACAGAAGATGCTCCTCATGTTCTCACTCTAAATGTGCACCAACATGTGAACCAAGTTTTATAAACTGAACCACAGCTGCCTCAAAGTCACGGGCCTGAGGGAACTGCTGGTGGAGGGAGAAGGAAGTGGCCTGGAAGTGGCTGGTGGATCAAAAAGTCCCTGGCCATACCCGCTACCTTTCTCATCTTCCATCACTGCTGTCCTCTGCAGGCATTTGCCACCACCAAGAGCTCATGGCAAAGCAAAGGGATGCAACACCAAACTCCAGCCTGGCAATGTCTAAACACATCAACAGCTTCCCAGTAGTGATTCTGCCAGGGAGCTTGGGCAGGCGTCAGCCTCCTCAGGATAACCATTTATCCTGAAAGAACTGAAGTTGCCATTCTTTAAAGACTTTTTTTTTTTTTTTCCCCCACAGGTGAGACGATATCCTAGCTCAGAGGTGTTTCTCCATTTATCCACAAGATGGTAATTTTTCCAGACTCATCTATTTGATTGCAGACTGTCTTAGACATAAACGTGCAGCATTCAGGAGGCATTCATTCCTCTCCAAGGAAGTATAGCACAAACAGGCCCGATATTGGATAGACTGGAGATGGAACCTTCACCATTTCTGCTGCTGCCTCTAGACTGAAGTGAGGGCTGCAGCCAGGAAAGGTGACAGTCTACCCCTTATCCTAATACCTGCACCCATGTTTCTGCAGATGGGTTTCAAAACACCAAAAAGTGATCCTGCCACAGACCACACTGCTCTCCCACAGTAAAAAACAAGTAGCTGTGGTTTGACCTGTGACATATCCCATACATGTCCACCACAATGCCAGCAATGACCAGAGCTGTACAATTGCCTCATCATAGCCTTGTTAGTAGACTAGCTTGGTTCTTTTCCCCCCTATTTTACCTGATTTTTCAGCCTTTTGTCTTTTTGCAATGAACAAGTTTGGTGGATTTTGACATACCAGTTCTTGTGGTGGATTTACTGCAGCCATCAGCCAAACAGCCACACAAATATCTCAGTCCTCTTTTGCTGATGGGGAGAAAATGGGAGGTGAGAAGGCTCATGAGTTGATATAATGACACTTTAATAGGGAAAGAAAAAGATGCACTTGCAAGCAAAGCAGAAAGAGGAACTCATTCTCCACTTCCCATCAGCAGGCAGATAGGCAACTGGTTTTGGGAATCAGGGCCTCAGCATGCATGATGGCTTTTGGGGCTGACAAATACGCAAACCGCAAGCATCTCCCCTTCCTCCTTCCTCCCCTGAACTCCTAATCTCTGAGTTTGACATCATATGGTGCAGAACATCCCTGGGGTCGGTTCAGGTCACAACCCTGGCTGTGTCCCTTCCCAATCTCTTGCCCAACCCCAGCCTGCTCCCAGGCTCAGTGCTGTACAAGCTCTGCTCACCAACAGCCAAAACATCTGTGTTAGCAACGCTGGCTTAGCCCCGAACCCGAGGCACACCATACTGTGCTGGGCTGCTGGGGAGAACCCTCCATCCCTGTCAGACCCAGTGCAGCTCTCCAGTGTGACTGGGTTCATGCTAAAGTGCCTTGTTCTCCCCGAGGAAGAGCAAGAGCTTTGATGCCTGTGGACATCAGGAGGCACTGCTGAAGCCAGGGGATGCCAAGGCAGGATGTGGATGATCTGCCCACCAGCAGATCATGGAGGAACCAGATCTGGGATCTCCCTTGTGAGTGTCCCATGGATTGCTCAGCTCAGCCCTGGTCAGCACCCCCTGAAGAAAAGTGTATCCAGCTCCAAGGGCAAGAAATGGTGCATTAAATGGAGATTTTCCATGTAGAAGAGAGACTGAGGCCAGCACACAAGTTCTAATGCCAGGGCATTAAAACAAACCTTAAGTCTGGACCCATATGGAAGCAGAGGCCTTGTTGTGAAGCCCCCCACATCCCTGCATACCCAGACCTGTGCTCAGGGGGTCTGACTGCTGCAGTAGCACCTGGGTACTTCTGGGACCGTGGAGAAGCACTTGTGCTAAAGCAATAAAACCCCTAGCACTGCCTGGCTGACATTTCTCCTTTCTAGCTTGATGTGTTGCTTGGCTTTGTTGTAGAGATTGAAAACAGATTTTCTTTCCCTTCTATGAGTTATGTTAATTTGTGTTTCATCAGAACTTGCCTCTTCTCCTCCTTTCTTTTTTTTTTTTTTTCCCTTTAGGCTGGATCCAGCTGCACCATGAATTCAAGGAACCACCTGCAAAATATTTTAACGACTTCAACCTGCTCTTTGAGGTGAATTAATACCAGGGCAGCCTCTGCAGCACAGTGAATAGTCAGGCTTGGCTAAGCAGGCCACCCTCAGAGCAGAAAAATATGTTCTGCAAGGCCAGTGTGCCTGACAGGCAAGTTTGTTTTCAAGGTCTTCATACAACATCTTCCTCCTCACCTCGAAGGCAGTTATCCCTTATTCAGGTAAGAGCTGATCCCAACAACTGGATGAGACAGGCTAAGAAACTGGAGGGACAATGAGACATCAAAAAAACCACTCATTGGAGGGTGAATTAGATCTGTTAATGGTCTGCTACAAAAAGCACAATTTCAGCTGAAGGGAGGCATCTCCCAGGGCTTGCTCTGGATTCAGCAGCTCAGTTCTGCAGGGAGAGATCAGCTGCTTCCCAAGGCTCATCTTTTCTGGAATGCTTTGGTTCATCACATGCTTTCCACAAGGCCAGAAAGATTTCTCTAAGCACAGCTCACAGTGTAGCCACATTCCTACTTCCTTCCATCTCCTGGGCTTTTAAAATTCAAGGGTAATTTTTAATTTGCCAAGCAGCTATTAACCATATCAAATTATGCTGCAGGTGCTGTTGTGGTGCTTTCTGCCCCACAACCAAATCAACCAGGCAAGAAGGTCCTTAACTCGCCCTGATATTTTTTTCAGCAAAGTCTCTGGGATTATGTGAGGCTCAGGGTCATTGTATTTTTAGATATTAAACTAGTCAGGTAGTCAGCACATTGTTCAGAAGGACATTCTTAAAGAGGTTTATTATTGGGGATTGTCCTTGCACTGGGGCACATCCCAATTAATTGCCTGCACATCAATGTGTTACTGTGCATTTATCTCAGGGTAAACATATTAAGGAGCTAATACTTGGGCTTCCACTAAAGGACACCACGGGATGGTTTGTCTCTGATAAAGTTTCTGGCACAAATTCCCATGTCCTGAATGCTACTGGCAAAACAGTTCAGCTTGAAAATCCATTAACCTGTAGCCACCCTCTGCCCCTTATTCAATGGATGTGGAGAGCAAACATGTGTGTGAGCAGCTTTATACACAGACTTGAAACCATCCCTGACAGCAGTCTATACAGAATTAACTCAAAGCAACTGTCCTGTAAAACACGTGTGCAGTGCTAGGCATTAAAGCTCAGACCCTGAAAATGCTCCAGACTTTGCTCTCAGTTTTCTGCTGTCCCTGGAGAGCAACAGCCAGCCCTGCTGCTTAAACCATCTCCTGTGATCGCTGTGGTGACACTGGGTGCTTCAGAGACCTGAAGTCATGACTTTTCCCGTTGAATTTCTTTCCTTCATCTCCTGCTCTCTGTTCTGACATCTCTTTGCCGTCCTCTTATGCATCTTTGGGTGTTGACATGACAGTGATGCAACTTTTGGCACAGCTCTGCACAAAACCTCTATTCCCTGTCAGTGACTCCCCTGCTTGCCTGTGACAGCCACATGTGCCTGAGCTTGCTCCATCTCCTGCTAGGAAGTGATAAGCTCAAGTGTAAAACTCCCAGCATCAGCACATGGTGGGGAAAGCAACAGAAAAGGGAAAGGTGCCTTTATTGGGAGCTTCATTGCTCTCCTCCAAAACACAGCACCCACAAGAAACCACAGTCAGTGTGCAATTGCTGCATTGCTCCACACAGGTCTCACTTTAGACCAATATGGGTTGTTTCCCCTAATTAAAGCCAATAACTGATTGCTGCTTCTCCATTATGGTCTTTAGCAATGATATAGTCACTAGATAACTAGTTATACATAACTAATTCTTAATTAATTCTTTTGATTCTCTACTATTTTTCAGCATGGAGGTGTCTGTCTCAGGAGGTTTCTCAGGGAAAGGGAACAAGAAGCTGGTGAAAGATGGCAGAAATGGGTTGAAGCACCCATCAGGGTGGAGCAGAGACCCTCATCAGAGCAGTGAGGGGCTGGGAGAGGGCAGGGCAGTGGGTGCTGCTGGTTTAGCACAGGTCCATGTATCTGGGGCCAAGTGTAAGGCTTGATCCTGTCCAGTCCTAATACACCACCCATGAGTTAGGGCTGGAGGGTGTGTGAAACCTCTGGACTCATCTTCTCACCTGCCAGGGGCAGGCAGGTGCTCCTCATAGCTCCTGTTTTCTACCATGCTTGAAAGGCAAATATCATTGCTGCTTCTTTCCCATGCAGAAACAAATCAAAGCCCTGGTCCAATGCTCTCCTCAGAGCCTCTCCCAAAGTGGGCTAATGTTACTAGCAGGAGTGACTAAAGATGGTATAAAAAGAGCAAAACAAAAGTTACTTTTTGTTTTCATGCTTTCAGATGTTTTATTTCTTTTTAAGAAACTGAGTGCAAGTGTCCAAATGCCTGGAGAACTACATGATGCTCAGATCTTGCCAGTGGCTAACTTGCCTGAGGTGTGGGCTTGTTTTTCTAGGGAAAAATGTAATTTTGTACTGACCTTCAGGCTCTCTGCCTCTTTCCATAATCAACACACACCTTCTTTTGGGAGCTAGCTGGGAATTCCCTTCCTCCTGCTGCACTGGCAATGACAGATCAAGCACAGCTGAATTGCTTTGATCGCTTTGATGAATAAAACTAGAATTTGCCCCACAGCCTTGACTCCTGCCTAATTCCAACCTCTCCCATTGAACTGTTTGGTTTTTTTTTCTTCTTTTTTTTCTTCACCAAAATAACTGGAAGCAGTGAGCCTCTAGGATTCTCACATTTGAGTAAGGCTGGAGCCTTCAACACCATCAATTCAGGAGTACTGCTATTCTCACATGCCTATGAGGGTTTCAGCAGAGTTTTGACAGAAACCCAACAGAAATCAGGCTCTTCTCAGTGTGCCAAGTGATAGGAAAAGAGGCAATGGGCAGAAACTGATGCACAGAAAGTCTCACCTCAGGATGAGGAAGAACTTCTCAACTGTGCAGATGGCCATGCCCTGGAACAGGTTGTTTAGACAGGGTGTGGAATCTCCCTCACTAGAGATATTCCAGAACCATCTGGATGCAATCCTGTGCCATGTGCTCTGGGATGAATTACCCTGCTTGAGCAAGGAGGCTGGACCAGATGAGTCCCTGTGGTGCCTTCCAACCTGCCCCACTCTGTGATTCTGTGGAAAGGAGTTTGTATGCCACAGCCCCTGCATGTCCCCCGTGTGTTTCCTGGGAAAAGAAGTCCTTGTGGCAATGGTGGGAGGTGGCAGTGCTGGAGCAAGGCATAACCAAGTGTCATTGAAGGCTGGTTGAATACAGAGGTGGTAATCACCAAAAAACCCCATGGTTCTTAATAAATTCCCTCTGTTCTAACCACCAGGGAATCTGGCAGAAGGCACAATTTAAGCTAAACCAAACATTGAAACCAGGCATGTATATGTATTTTAAAAGAAACAGGGGAGGAAAGGGAGAAATCAGTCAGAAACAGGCTTTCATTATTGGCCAAATATTTAACTCTAGCTCAATAAAACAGTAATATTGGCTTGCTGTTATTTGACTTTATTAATGAGTTGGATATCTTTAGTTCAATACAGCATTCTTGGTGGCATTGAGAAATTCTATGTGGAAGCCACTGATTTACATTCACTGTTGTGTTCAAAGCTGGTGAAAATGTCCACATTATAGGTTGATCAACCTTCCCAAGGTGTGTGCAGATTTAGAGCCTCACTCAGAAAGCGTTGGTTTAAACCAGCTGCTTTTGGGATGTCATCTGTCTTCAGGTCAGGCAGGACCAGGGAAAACCATGAGAGGACCTTCAGTCATGGAGATGAAGCAGAGCATTTCCATATCTGCTGTTGCTCAGTGGGGCAGGGGAGCTGGAGAACATTGACCAGCCCTGGAGCTGTGATGGTCCCCAAAGCCTCCCTCAAAGCCACCTCCTCAATAATGTTGTGGCCACACAAAGACAGGGCTGGTACCTCAGACACCCTTTCATTCTCAGGGGGGCTCTAGCAGAAGCTCTGGGTGACTCCCCACCCACATTCTGGGGCTGAAATCCAGGGGTCATGAGGGTGCATGGGGCTTGCTCTGTTTGCCAGCACTGGACTGGACAAAGATGGAAAAGGGAGGTCAGCCCAACCAGAGGGATGCTAAGCTCTGGCTCCTGCTCCTCTCCCAGCCACATCTAAAAGGCGTTTGCGAGACCTTGTGATTGAGGCTTCAATAATCTTTGAATTATCTTTGGTCTTTGCCAAAAATATTAGAAAAGCATGGTAAGAAATTACAGCTATGAGTGTCAATAAAGTGTGTGACAATTGCAGTGGATTTCTGGTTTTCTTAATTTCTTTAATCAAGATGCACCCAGTGCTGGTAAGCAGCTTTCCCTGCACTGTAAGTGCATATCTGAGTGAATTGGACCAAGGTGCCACGTGTTAATCATTATGGGGTTTTGTCTGCACAGCATCAGTCTTGCACAGATCTCCTTATGAAATCATACCTTTCCCATTAAGTGCAGTTTGAGTTTTAAAAGGGAATTCAGATTGACTTGGCACGAGCCTTTGTACATGGCTAAGGAAACCTGGGAGAGATGGCTCTGCTTCAGGTAATGAAAAAAAAATTAATCTGACTTCTCTTCGTGGTGCACTGAAAATTCCCTGCTTAAGGAGTGTGGATTGATGGAGGGGTCTGAGGTGGGAAGATTAAAAAAGGTATCAACATGCCAATAAATGTGTGTGCCAGAAAAAAATGCATTGTATGTTAGTCCATCAGAACAATCTAAAGAAAGGTGTTATTTTAGGAGAGAGACAGTCTGGTAGCTCACATCATTAAAGGAAAAAATGATCAAAGCGAAAATGAGCTCAAATTTCCAACTGTCATCTCACCTTCAGAGTTCATTCCCTCAAGCAGTCAAGGGCTGGATATTTCATGAATAAGATCCAGAGGGGATCCCAAAGCTACAGAGGCTCTGAGGTGTACATTTTTCTTTAACTGTCCACTGCTTTCCCTCCACAGGTTACCTGAAGCTCGGGGTCAGAAGTGGCCTTTGAGGATTTGTCCCAAAATGTTTCCCCAGACCAGAAGGAAGACTAGCAAAATCCTAAAGCAAAATGAAAAGAAAGTGCATCAAGGTCATAGATTTCATTCTCCAGCTTGAGCACGTGATAGATCCAGACTAATGACAAGCAGATGGAAACTTGGGCTCTGGTCTAAGTTGGCTGCCTTTTGCAATAGCAGTAGGGCTTGGTCTACAGTGCAGCATGTTTCTGGTGGAGGCAAGCTGGCTGGGGAGAGAAAATCATTGCACCTCCCCATGGAAAGCTGAGCCAAGAAGTCTTTTGTTTTAGATAGTGTTTTGTCAGCCTAGCAACATTGTTGGTGGAGATGACACAGCTCTGCTGGCAAGAATACCATCAGTTGGTACATGCAAAGGCCTGGTGTGATGTCTGCAGCAGCATGGCCTCACCAGGAGGTGATTTATCATGCTAACAAGCTCTTCCTTGGTGGTCTGCATGGGGACCCTCTAGCTGGGAGCCAGCCTGAGCAGCTGGAGGTAGGAGGAGGGAAAACCCACCCTGTCCTTGTCTCTCAGCTCTGAGCCCTGGTACCAGCACAGGCAGTGGGGCAAGAGATGGGGTCTTTTGTCTGGTTTGTCATAGATAAAGCCTTCAGCAAGGATAAATCCTAATACCTTTTGGCACGTGAATAATATCCCTGGAAAACTCTAGGAGCGATCTTCCATCAAGGGAAGGGGACAACAATCAGCAGCCCATGGTCAGTGTAGTATTGTGTAGCCTCCACTTGAACTTCAAGTCCTCAGTGTACCAATAAGGGCCTTTGAGATTCATTTGTCACACAGAAAAAAAAAACCCAAAACAAACCCCAAAAAAACCCATGTAGAGGTATCTCCTGTCCTAAGAAATAAAAAGATCCCTGTCCTGTGGCAGCTCCCCAGGCTGGCAGCAAGCTCACATTACTTAATGATGATATGTTGCATATACCAAATAGGAGGGGACAAGCCCCCTCCTTTATTCTCACAGTCTGGCATGGCTGTGTCTGCCTTGCAGCTGTTCAGAGCACATATATCAGCACAGCATCCCAGCACAGGCAGAGAGAGGTGCTGGACATGCAACCCTGGAGAGAGAAGCTGCGATGGGGAAGCCCCAATTTTATGCTTAACTGTGCAAAATTGTCTTCTTTCTCTCAGGGGTTGATTTCCTTCTCTTAAAATACAAGTTTGCTTATAGTTCTTTGGAAGGTGTTTCCCCTAAAAAGACCAGCTGCCCTTTTTTCTTCACTCCAGCTCCTCCCTGTAGCCATCCTGTAGCAGTGCAGGGAGGAGCAGCTGGTCTATCACCAGCAGCAGGACTCTGTGGACAGTGAGGGGAAAAATGCTGGGAAATGTCAACACCTCTGAGAAATCTGGTCTTGTGCATCCCAGGCACACAGTCCTCTTATCCTGCATTTATTTTTCCCAGTGAAAAGCTCAATTATACCTCTCAATTATACCTCTCATTTCTGTCCTGGTCTGAGGACAGAGCAGAAAAATCTCAAAATACAAAATAATATTTTAAAATACAATTGTTTTTATAAAATACAGAGTATTTGGGGGGAGAAAAAGAAGGATCTTGTGCAGACTGCTGAATCACCCAGTGCTGCAGAGAAGAGCCCAGGAATGTGCCTCCCAAGGCTGTGGTACTCAGGCCCATGGTTGTGCCAGGCAGACCCAGGGAAGATGCAGGTCTGGAGCATCTGGATAAAAACCCAACTGGGGAACCCAGAAATGAGAGTTTGCCAGTGTTCCTCCTGGCTTTGGTTAAGCTTATTGTCATTTTAGCCAACTCCCACTCCCCTTCCCTCCCTCTCTCTGTCTTTTTGCCCTGAAAGTCTGTTCAGCAGATTGTTCCCAGCTCTCAAAGATCAAATTTTAATTAAAGTCATTCAGCGGTTTTGAATGACTAACGACCTCTTATCAGTTATTGTGCTACAAATAACAGGCAAATGACCTTCCTTCCCACTCTTCATTAATACACTTATTTTTTATACTGCCTGCCCTGTCAAGTTGCTTCTTGCCTCAAAATAATATGAGAATTAAAAACCTCCTTGAAATACATTTTAGTTCAGTGCAAAGGGCACAGAGGCCCATGAATGAAAATGCACCTTTACAGACCATCTTAAAAAAATCTGGCTTTGGAGGGATAGTGCTTATAACCCAATTTTCTGCAAAGAAAATGCAAGTCTTACTGGATTTCTAACACCAAGATCTGTCTCACGGGAATTTCTGTCCATCATTGAACAACAAGTGTCAGCTGCTGACCAGGTAAGTGGGGCTCAAATTTGGGTATCCTTCAATTCTCTGTGGATAACCAATAAAGCAACAGGAGGAAAACATTTCTACTCGAGCTTCAGAAAGGACAACGATTTAGGATGAAAACAAATCAGCAAAATTTCCATTTTGTTTCTATTCCTATGCTGGTTTCTGTCAGAAAAACGATACTATGAAGTAAGAAGAGGAAAAAAAAATCCAGAAAACACAGTTTCTTTTCCCAGTGGCAGTTCTCTTCCTCTTCCTCTTTCTCTTTCTCTTTTTGAGGTGTGGGGTGGGTGTGGCACCTGGCTCTGCTGCCTTGGGTAAGTGGCTCTGGGCTGCTTGGCAGCACTTTACTGTTGGGAGCAATCAAACCTTGTATTCCCTCTGTGCTCCTTTGCTCCTTCTCATCCATCAGCGCCGGAGATGAATGTTTTATGAAGTTTTGGTGAGTATCTGAGGGCTGAGCGGGGGGCACAGGACACCTCTGCCAGGCTCCCAGAGCAGCAGCTGCTCTGGAATGATGTTTCCCTGGGGAAGTCCATCACACAGGTTTCCAAATCTGTGGGTACATGAAGACCCCCTTACTACAAATTTGCTGTGCTGTGATGATGAGACATTAAAATAAAGCAGTAGGATTGTTGAGCAATTATTTTTTGTCTTCCTGAAGCTGTCTCATAGACACAAACCAAACCCAAACCCAGGTGAGTTCATTGCGTAGCTCCTCCCCTGTGAATTACTCTCTGTCTAAACACCAGCAACAGCTTTTGGCCATGGGTGACAACTTGAGCTTGTTTTCAATTATTTGCCTTGATGCAAAGTCTTCAGACTTGCCATTTTGTATCCTTTTGGTCAAACTCAGACCTGGGCACGTGTTAAACCCAGACATCTTTCAAAGCATTAGGCAGAGCAGTCTCTGACTGTGGCTTAGCTCTGTCCCACTCCGTTTGAGCTGAAGAAGAGCTGAGCTTGCTATTGTTTTTCACCAGCTGTTTATCTCTGTGAAATGCTCAGCCTGCTCCTGTACACACAGCAGCCATGCTGCAATTTGCTCTGGGTTTATGGCTTGAAGCTGTGGCTTTTTCCTGATGCACCTCCAGCCCAGGGTGGGACAGCTCAACACAGAGGATGGAAACATCCACGGGCTGGGATTTTTCCCTGCTTGAAGCCACAAAGCCAAGGTGGACCTGACCATGTTAAGCAAATAGGTCNTCTTTCAAAGCACTACACAGAGCAGTCTCTGACTGTGGCTTAGCTCTGTCCCACTCCGTTTGAGCTGAAGAAGAGCTGAGCTTGCTATTGTTTTTCACCAGCTGTTTATCTCTGTGAAATGCTCAGCCTGCTCCTGTACACACAGCAGCCATGCTGCAATTTGCTCTGGGTTTATGGCTTGAAGCTGTGGCTTTTTCCTGATGCACCTCCAGCCCAGGGTGGGACAGCTCAACTCAGAGGATGGAAACAACCACGGGCTGGGATTTTCCCTGCTTGAAGCCACAAAAACAAGGTGGACCTGACCATGTTAGGCAAACAGGTGTAGTGGACATTTTAGCGAAAATGACAAATTTTGAGCAGAGTTTTTGCTGCAGGGCTGGTGCTTATATTCACCCACCTGCTGGTGCTGCCTGGACACAACGAGGAAGCTCAGGAAGCTCAGGAAACTCACTGTGTGCCCTCTGGCTTCTTGGTCAGCCCAGCTGCAAGGAAGTTCCACCAGTTCATACTCTGCTTTGTGCCAGTGGGCAGAGCTCATACATTTCCATTATTGGTTTTCTGTGCATTTGACAATAAAACATTCACAGGGCAGCTCTGAGCAAGGCAGCAATAATCAAGCTTCTATAACAATGACAAGATCCCTGCAGCAGCATTACACAGGCAGGTTTGTTCTGCCC
Source organism: Pycnonotus jocosus (assembly GCA_013400435.1). Taxonomy (NCBI): domain Eukaryota; kingdom Metazoa; phylum Chordata; class Aves; order Passeriformes; family Pycnonotidae; genus Pycnonotus; species Pycnonotus jocosus. Next base: position 20,746 of record VWYP01017307.1, on the reverse strand, counting down.
TCAGCACCTGACCACACCAGAAGCAAAGTCCTACCTCTCCTATTGGGTTTCCTCAGAGATTTGCTCACAGTGGCATAGCCCCAGGGCTGGTGGAAAATGAGCTGTTTGGGTCTATACAAGCCCCAAGTCTCTGAGGGTGGTAAGCTGCAGCACTTTGGCCACTCATGGCAATACCTGGCTGTGGGAAGGACAAGACTTCCCAGGATGGGGATCCTTTCAGGCAGATGGAGCTGGGTCTGCCAGTGCTCCACAACCTGAGCAGGAATGAGGGTGTCCTTTCTTTGGATGAGCTCATGGGATCCCCTCCTGAGCAGAAATTTGAGCTGAAAATGCACCTTTGATTTTTTCTGATCTATATGAATTGCCTGGGATATCTTTACAGCAACATAGCAAAGAAATTCCAGCTCCTGCCAGAGGCATTAATTCCATCCATGGCTGTAGTGTTTCATACCACACAAGTGAGAGAAAGAATAGAGAGACAAAGAATAAACTCCTGCACATGATGCTTCATCTGAGGATGGACAGCCCCAAAGACAAAGCAGCCACAGATGAGCATCTTCATCTCCTCAGCTATGTGCAGATAAAATTGCATGTAGAGCTGAATTTCTTCCTTGCTGTTTGAGTGTAACTTTTCTGTTATGCCCCAAAAATAAAGCTCCCAAAACTATGGACATTTTATCCCTGTGGAAATATTCATGACCTTTCCTCGTTCATCCAATTCACTTGTTCTTGCTGTGGCCAAGCTGCAACTCCACTCGCTTTCCCTAAGTAGAGCACTGCCTTCCTTTTCTGTCAAATATCAGCTGCCAGCTCTTCATTTGGGTTAAAAATGTCCAGGAACAGTAGTAAATTATTGCAGAACTCCTCCACTTTCTTTTTCTGCAGGCTTCAGCTTGTGAACCTGTCCTAGAGTCCCTGAAAGACAACTAAACAAAGACAGTGAGTGGTCAGAACGTTGAAACACCTACATCTCACCAAGACCTGTGGGGAGAAAATCTACTTATTTAGAAGAACAAATCCTGTAATTTTCTGAGCCCTATTCAGTCTGATTCATCCCTTCCTTTGACTGCAGTATGTGAGTGAACACATTGGCTCAAATGGTCTAAAGCCCTACTTTGCCCACTGCCCTGCTTGAGATTTGCCAGAAAAGTGAATGCCTAGGAAAGAGCAGGAAAAAGAGATATGAGAACATATTTATGATGTTTCCCAACCACTTTCTGAGCCTACACTCATTCTCAGCTCAGGGATTCCCTGAAATGACTGGACGTTACTTGCAGGTATTTGCTATTTCTTGGTATATTTCTTTTTTTTTTTTTTTTTCAATGAACTCATGCTGGCATTTGTTGTCTACTTCCTCTGACCAAGCAATCCCAGCTAGTTGCCCTGGGGTGCTGCTGTCCCCATGGCTCTGGGGTGCCCAGCTGCTCCATGAAGCCTGATTTGAGGGGCTGTTTTCACTGTTCCTGACCCTGGTTTAACACTGAAGACCCTGGCTTAACTCTGGTTAAGCAGAGCTCTGGGCTCATGTTTACCCACACATCTTTTCTGAGGCATCCAAGGTTGCTGCTGAACTGAGGCTTTAGAAAAGCCACACCACATGTTGTGCAAAGTCCCTGCTAGCCTAACTAAGACATGATCAAGACTTCAGGCTTTTCCCCACCCACTCCTAGTCCAGCAAGAGGCAGCTCTGTACAGAGATAAAACACTTCAGACAGAACCTGAGTCTTGCTCCTGCAGGCAGAGGGACAAGGAGCTGGGATGTTCAGAGCTGAGGGAGCTCCTGGGAATCAAAATGGGAAAGAGTTAGGGCAAAGTAGGAGCTAATAGAATTGAATGAAGAGGCTGGGACACCACCAATGGCATCAGAAAATCTCCAATAACCACATCTAGATGGGTGGTGACTTGGGAAAACTCTCCCCAGACACAGAGAATCTCTCTGCCAAGCTTCATCCCCGGGGATGTAAAAGCAAGAGCTGCGGGAGGGAAATGTTGAAAGCACAAAAGCAAAAACTATTGGTCTGGGAGGGTGTTAAGATTGTTCCTGACATATGTTTATGCTATGTGCTCTTAAAACTCAGCAACTCCAGGCCCTCCATGGATAACCTGTCCTAATGTGTAATCACCTTCACAGTCAGAAAGGATATATTTTTCTCCCAAATACCTACTAAGAAGCTCTGTTGCTAAATGTTCAGCTCATTCTTTTTTTGTCCTCCCCTGGGTAGCTATGGAGAGCAATTGGCTGCTGCCCTCTTCATAATAACTTCTTGCATATTTGAAGATGATGATCAAGATCCCAGTTCTCTTTTCTAGTCAGTCAAACACTTTGTTAACTCCAAGAAGTATCACAGCTATTGTTTGCCCATATTCATTGTGCCAGATGCCCCATTCCCAGCTGGTGGGAAGGATCACTCTCCCCCAGGTTGAAATGTTCAGGAGCCTTTGGGGTGCAGGCAGAGCAGGATGGCAGGTGCTGTCAGCAGAACCCACAGGCACAGCTCTGAGCCTGCCACACCTTTGCTGGCACCCCTGGCAGCGGGAGTTTTGGAGCGGGAAGAGGTGGTCAGTGTGCAGGAGGGAAATGTCTCTGTGTTGCCCACGGACTGCACACTTCCCTGCAAGGCCAGGCCCTAAAACTTATCTTTTAAAATTTTTAAGGAGCCGTCATCCACAGCCTCCATGCAGGAATTGCTCTCACTGTGGCATCTGCCTCTGGAAAACAGGTAATACTGAGTGAGAGCACAGAGCACTGAGTTTTCCAGCCCAACTGAGTCTCTAGGGGAAGAGGCTCCCTTAATTACTTGAAATCCATCACTGTTCTCTGACGGTGGTGTCACCTTGCTCTTGCATGAAAAAAAAAAAAGAAAAAAAAAAAAGAAAAGAGGCTCATCAGATTTCTTCTCTCTCCACAGCATTGCTGTGTCTTTCAGGCTCACCCCAGCCTCAGGAGCAGCCTCAGTGCTGGCTCTCCAGGTGATAGAAAAGGCTCTGGGGACCCCACAACCAAACTGCACTTGCACCAACGTTTTCTAAAACATTTAGTGCTGGATTATGTAGGAGATACAATGTGGGGTAACTTGCTGGGACATGAAGCAAGCTCTGCAGAGCTATGTGTACCTTGCTTAGTATACCTTACCTTAGTTAGTATTGGCTTTTGGCTGTTAGAAACTTCATCTCAGACGGAGATGGATGCGATTAGCCCGGCTCCGAGCCGCTGCCATTCAGCATGGCAGCATCCCCACCTTGTGGTGCTCGCCGGAGCCTCTCCCCGGGCTGCGGGGACACCCGGCCACCGGCTGCGGTGTGAGCTCCCCTCGAGCCCTGGACGAGCATTCATTCATTGCAAGAGATACACAAGTGTGTGCTCTGCTGCTTCTTCTAGACAGGAGCAGAAAGGTATGGTAAAAGTCCTGATTTGGACACCTAAATATCTAACATGAAAATTCAAAATATTCACAGAGGTGTTACACAGCTAGCCAGTACCTTCTCCTTTGCTACTTATACAGGAAAGGATCTCAGAGGTGATGTGGGCTTTACTGAGAGCATATTTGGCGAGGAAAAGAAATGTAGCCGTTTGTGAATCCTCAGTTAGTGCTGTGAGTAGATACTGGTCTTCAGGAAGAAAACCAGATATTTCTAAATCACAGTGATTATCAATTGGCTCTGTGAAATAATCCATCATCTGTAGTAAAGTGAAAATGTTCGCAGAGAGGTGGTGGACGTCCTGTGCCTGGAAACATTCAAGGTTAAGTTGGACTGGGCTCTGAGCAACCTGATCTAGTTGAAGATGTCCCCGCACTGACAGGGGGGTTGGACTAGGTGACCTTTAAAAGGTCCTTTCCAACTCAAATGGTTCTGTGATTCTATGATCTCCTTTTAGGGTAACAACTCAGAGTAAACTCGATGTTTTTGTCAAAGATCTGGATATTTTTCAATCTCTGAGAGCATCTGTATGAGAATAACTTGGACCTGACCTCTCCATTCCCAGGTCCAGTGCTGTGACCTCCCTGGCATGTGCCTCATGAGCAAGTGGACAGAAAAATGCTCAGCATCTCCTGGCAGAAGGGGAAACTGGGCAAGGTGGAAACATGGGTGGGAACACTGCATCTTCCTGCCCTGTGTTATGAAGCAGCTTCAGTCCTTTTCTCTTTGAGGAAAGGTGACACAATATTGTATCTTGTAAATATATATACATATATATATATATATATATTTCTGCACACACTGACTATAACAGATGTCTGGTACCCCCAGGGCTGCATTTTCTACAGTGCTCTCCAGCACTCTCCAAGCAAGAGGAGCAATTTATTAAAGTATAAAGCCATGGATGACTTTGACCAGCTCGGAGTCTCTTTTGCTCCTGCACTTCTTCCTCGTGTGCCAAGGAGTGAAGACTATTCACATCTGCTGAATGGAGAAGCCGACGGCCGGAGGGAGCAGGAGGCGACCTCCTCCCTTCCAGCTCCCTTCTGCGGCAAAGACATGACGATCTGCAGGGTCTCTCTTGAAAAGCTTTTCTCCAGGCTTGCTAACTTTGCAACCTGCTGATGAGTTAATGTGAAACAGAGCCCTGGAAAATGCAGGGAGCGAGAGCAGCCGAGCAGCCCGGAGGTGCGGGGTGGATAAATCACGGGCACGCCGGCCGGGAGGGCACTCGCCGGGCTGCGGAGTCATAAAGGCTCAGCCCACTCCATCCGCCCCAGCCGCTCGCCGGGCTGCTCCGGAGCTGCTTGACAGAGCTCTGCCTTACAAGCCCTCTCTTCAAAGCATTCCTGTCTTTACTGTCGAATGCACCAAATGTCTCCCACAGCTGTTTAGTTGGTTTGCGAGCCTTGTTAAGTGCCGGGTTTATCATAGCTTTCCCGAGGAATGTGCGCTCCCAACAAGTAGCTGAAAGATATTATCTGGTTCGGCCAGCTGAGGAGCCCAGGCTCCTTGGAGACTAGCTGAGAGTGCACAACTAATTTCTTTACTGGACTGTTGATATGTTTAATTGGACTTGAGTGTTCTTTGTTCTATATTCTGCTAAGAAGTGAGGTTTGGAGAGAGGGTGTCAGCATCATCACCCTCATAGTGGTGGAAAAGCACCAAGAATTGCTTGGGAAGCTATTTAGATAGTCATAGCTTTTCAAACATGCAGCCTTTAATCAGTATGTTTATACTTACACTACCATAAAGAAATAGCCACCACCTTGTCCACCTGCAGCTGGCAGAGCCTCTGCCCAGACTGACCCAATGTTACCTGCACCTTATATCCTCTTGATAGTATTAGCCAGAAAAATATTTCTTCAGTGACCAAGGTTGCATCCATACCAGGATTGGTTTTCCCATCAGAGCAGTATCCAGCCATGCCCACCCTTGCAGGCCAAAGCAAAGGGTCTGCAGCCCACTCTGGGTGTTGTACCCTAACACGCTTCCCTGTGGATTAAACCTTGCCCAAGCTACTGGATATTAAAGTTCCCTCAACAACTTTAAGCAACGCTAAGCTTTCTTTGAAGTTCACTTTAAACATCTCCCAAAGCCATAATGGGTAATGTGAAGGTGAGATATATAATGGTGACAATAACCTTATAAAGCACAGAGAGAGACAGCCAAAGCACTCAAGTTCTGTAGAGCACCAAGCTGCTGAGTAAATGGGCTTAAGGGCCTGCCTCTCTCATTTGCTTGTTCAGCTGATTGATGTGACCATAAGCTCCCCATCTGCAAGCTCTCTGGGCTCTTCATAAGCTAGTTTTGTCCATGACATACAGTTAATATTATTAATTATTGTCTCTCTCCTCTCCGTGGAGAGCAGTGTTCTCTGAGTCAGAGCAGAGGAGAGCCCCTTCCATCATTGGCTGCATGTTGAGCAGGAGCAGAGTAAAGCAGGGAAGCAAAATATTAGGGAGAAACATGCCAAAATGGGGTTTCCCATACTTGTTCAACTGATAGGAGGAGCCTTGCAGAAGAGTGCTGTGTGCCCTTGGATGGAGAATACAGGACAGAAACTAAACAGTGATTGAAAATCCTTCACTGGAGGATGATAAAATTACAGTATGTAATGAAGACATGGAAAAATACCAACTACAAACTAGGAAATCCTACAAAACAGGTCAGGAGACAATAAACAACTCTGCTTTGAAAGTGATGATGAAAAGTTCAGATTGTACAGCTCACTGCCATTTGCAGTGCTGTCTTCCTATTTCTAACATGAAATTCAGATTCAGAGACATAGATTTGCACCAACTACACAAACTGAAGCAAACTTTTAAAAGATAGCCTGAAGAACTGAGTGGCAATCCAAACTAAGATCATACTGAACTCCAGCTGAGAGTGTGGGAGTTCAAAGGGCAGGGACACACACTTGATTTTTGGCAAAATGAAAAGAAAAACAATGTTTTAAACGTGTAGATGTTGCAAAATATATTCTCTGATCATGCTTTTTCTAATTTTCCTTGACGTGAATGTTGGTGGATGGCAAGCAGGCACCAGTTCAGGGAAGATGCTGTTTTGGTGGCAGTGTAGGGTTGGACATTGCCCCCTGCCAGACTCAGTGCCCAGCAAAGCCAACCCAGATGGACATCTCCCTGAAAGAGGGGTTGTGGAACTGGAGGCATTATGGTTTGCTCTGGGATGGCAGCCTAGGCACCAAAAGTTTATTGCGGGGTTAAAATAACTCCTTCCTCCTAGTTAAGTCGGTTTTAAGTCACAGCATGGATCACCTTAAATGAAAGAGGGTTGTTAGATTTTTTTTTAATATATGGATCAAAATAAAAGGAATGGAACTGGTTTTGATAACTATTGACCTTTTCACATCATCCTAAAGTTTGCTAGAGTTACAGAAATATTTGGCCATCTTTTCAGTGGTCCTAGCAAGCAATTCCCTTGACATTAAAAGGGAACTGCATTCACTGAGTCCCCTCTGCTGGTCATGTCCCACACAGATGCTGCCTCTGAAACCCATGGACCAAATTCTTCCTTAGCATAAGAATTACAGAAAGAATCACTTTGATTTGATGAGTCAAAAGTTTACCCAGCATCAGTGTGCGCTGGCAGTTTCATTTCAGCAAACCAAGATTATTTTGTATATCTATTAAAATGGACTGACTGGTATTCCCACTCCCATGTATACACACACATACCAGACAATAATCTCCTTAACAACCCACAGATGAATTCCTTAGCTTATGAATCTGCCAGAAAACACATAATTTTCCCCATCAAGGAATGTTGCTTGGCACATCTTTAATATATCACTTACACAGCCCTCAATCAACCTAAATGATTCATCTAGCAACGTCTTAGGCGATGCTTTACGTGATTGAATGGTTTATCCTCACTGAAAAAGCACACACCATTCAGTCCCACGTATCAGCTATAAAAGTTATTAATAACCAGGAATTACATAGATAAGAGTCATGAGGCTGGCTTTAGCCTGGGTGACAGCAGCTGGCCCACTTTGAGCTCCATCTGTAAAAATCAGCCAGAATTTGCACCCATGGGAAGAGATCAGAGGCTTGGACTCTCAACACCAACCCATGCATCATATTTTATGTTGTGTTTTACAGTTTATCAGCCTTCAGATTAAGATTTATTAGTGTTGCCTTGCTGTTTAGTAGTTGTAACTCATGACATGCTTGGTGCTTAGCAGTGTCTGTGACGGAGGGGCTGGTTCTTGCTGTGGACATTGCACCAAACTACAAACCCATGAAAGAAAACCACCTCGAGCAGCAAGACAAAGACAGCAGCTCTCTCTCTCTCTATCCTCTTCATGGGATGCCTTACATCTGTAAGAATCCAGGAGATATGATCGTATCCGGTGTGGACCTGCTCACAGCCATGGGTGAAGGGATCTGTGTCCTGGCCTCTCGTGGGTGTGAGAGGCTGTGTAATGGGCTTGGCTACCTCTTGGATGGAGACACTGATGATTAGCTCAAGGACAGAGCACAGCAAGCTGTCTGAGTCAGCACAGCCAGCACACTGACACATTGTCCTGTGCACTTGGGATGTAATTTTTCATCTGTGGTATGTTCTGTCCTCTAGAGCTAGATGAATTACACAAGGTTCCTTGGACACCAGACAGGCGAAGTGGGGTTAGAGCACCATGTGATCTCAGCTACAGTTCCCAGCCCAGCGTCCTGATGTTGTGCACAGACATGGTAACTTGGCTCCTTTTGTGCTTGAAAGCATTTGTTTGGATGTTCTGAGACTTTCTCAACATTGTGGCCCCCCGCCATAGGGTGTTACATGGCTTTAGATAAGAAATCTCCATAAAACTGTAAGCAATGTGTCTTCTGCAGTAAATCTTTCTTCTTAGCTGAGACTGAAGCAGTCACATTGTGTTTCCTTATTTTGCAGTCCACCTGTTGCAAGGAAAGTGCCAAGAAAATTATACACCAGTGGGAAAGTATAGATTGCATAGATGGCTTGGACCCAAAAAGAGTCAGTGTGACTATGGGATACACATTCAAATTCATCCTCATCTCTGAAGGTTTCTTTGTGCAATAGGAAGGGAATCCCTGGCTGGATGGAGACAAGCAATCTGCTGGCTCAGACACCATAGCTGTAGCTGCTGTCTCCCCATGGAAAGGGAGGAGGATTAGCTGGGTGTTGGACAGACAGATCCTGCATAGCGTGGCACCACAACAATCCTTGTGTGCCTGAGGCCTGAGGAACAGCCTTCCTCTCCTTGCCTGAACCTGGCTGCTGCCTCCTGGGCTCTGTGGCCATGAGTGAGGTGTTGGCTGGCAGCACTGCATGTGTTCAGGGCTGCAGGGCTGCCCATGCTTGCTGGAACAAGCCACCCTGGTAGACAAAATGATGGGCTTGTTGTCTAAACAAGAGGTTTACAAGAAGAGATCTGCTGACACTGGGTGGTTTAAATGACCTTTCTTTATCTTCTGAATAATTACTGCTAATTCATTACTTTTCAAAAATTTTTAAAAGCCCAGCAGTCCTTGCTCACTGCAATCTGGGAGGACTGTGCTTTCACAATACTGTCTGTGCAGTCAGCATGTGGATGGATGGAACCAACACAGCCACAGGATTCAATCCCCATATTTGCTTCTTACCATCCCTTTTCTGAAAAAGATCACCTTTCACACCCCAATGGGGTTCATCTCTCTCACTTCAGCTGAGAAACTGCTCCTGGAAATCTTTGCTGCAGGGGCTGGAGATGGCCCTCCTGCCTGCAGTACACAGGGATTCAAACCATCCCCCAGCTTCTGCCACGTGCCAACACTGTCCTTCCCCCTGCTTCTCCCCAAAGTGCTTTTCCTTTATATTACTTTTTATAGCATTGTCATCAAATGAAATTATGAAAAAAATCAACAAAAACCAACCCCAAACTCAGCAATGAAACAACCCTGGGCTTCATTAGCTGCTGAGGTACAAGTTCTGGGTGCTGCCCTGGGAGCAAACACTGATCTCCTGTGGCAACACCAGTCTGGGAAGGCTCTCACACCAGCGACACCTCTGCAGAGATCATCTCTCCTGCAACTCTGGTGCTTACACCCATAACCTAACCTGAGCTCTATGTGAGAGGCAGTCCTACAGTGTTGAAAAATGCACATCGAGGGCTAAAAAACCAAAATAAACCTCACTCAGGGTGCAAACAGCAAGCAGCCTGGGAAGCAGCTTTCAGCTGTCCAACCCTGCAGGAAGAGCAGCGTGCTGGGATTTGGAGCAGCTCAGCTGTGATAGCTGGTGAGAGCCACAAGATGTCTCTGGAAACCAGCATTTGGACAAAAAAAAAGGCATTAATAACCCCAGAAAAGGGGCTGGGCTGTTTCCATCTGCAGTGAGCCCTGAGCCCTGAGATATGTGCTGCTCTGAGCCTGTACTGGGAGCAGCGGGGCAGGGACAGCCCTGCTCACTGAAGGTCCCTCTCCACAAGTTTTCTCCAGGTGAGAATTCAGCCCGTGAGGTTGCACATATGGCACTTCCTTAAAGCATGGATGAGAACTGTGGATCTGTAAATCACTGCTGGATCAAAAACCGTATTGACTTCATCGTGGGACAAACAGCAAAGAGGGCACGTTGGAAACCAGATTAAAGAATTATCACAGTGCAGCAGAAAATGGTAACAATGGGGACAGTCCTCTCTGAGAGCCCTTCTGCCACAAGTTTCTTGCACACCTCACACTGCTCTGTGTCTGCACTGGTTTGGATGCCTTGCAGCAGAGCCTGCAGCTGATGGGATCTCAGCACTGGCTGTCTCAGCCCAGAGCAGCAATGAATAATCCCTTTCTCCCTTAGAGTCCTGCTTCTGCTGCAGGACACTCCTCAGAGAGCTAAAGGAGATGCTTTCAGCTTCTGAGGTGTTTCCTGTAGGCAGCATTGGCCTGGGTTTATAACATCCAAACTTGCCAATCCCTGTGGGGTTTCACTACCTGCACCATCACCCCCAGGGATGGATGAGCACAGAAAAAATCCCACAGCAGCACACCCACAGACAGACATTATGGGAATAAACTCTCTGACACAGGGAAATATCCTGTTGAACGTGACTCAGAGCTCAGCAGAATGCCTGCAGGTTCTCATCCTGCATCCATGTCAGTCACTCAGGGAACTCCTCTCCCTTTCACCAGCTCCTACAGAATTGCAGGGTGGAAAAGGCCCATGTAAGTGTAAAGATGTTATTAAGAAATAGGCAAAGCACAGTAACTAGTGACTCACAAAGTTTTAATGTAAGAAAACAAAGCTATCCTTCAATGGACCACATAGAGAGACAGCAATTATTGTAAACTAAAAAACCTCTTTAACATCCAACTAAAAATGTGTGGCAAATAAAATCCATTGCCCACCAGGCTCAGTGATTATAAGTATAATTTGTTTTAGGATTTGTTTTCCCTCTTACAAATCATAAGACAGTCATTTAAACTAATAATAAGTGAGTTATGGGGATAATGGGATTTTTAATGAGCTGTTTCTTGTTGGGGGTTGCCTTTACAGAAACTCATCCACTGCATTGCAAATGCCAGTATTTAGCACTGAGGGATGTGCTGAAAAGTCCATTAGTCTAAATCTGCTTTAACTGGAGGACCAAACTTTGTTCTTGCAGTGTGTTTAGGAAAACTCCCCCAGGACTGTACTATCATTATATCACTTTACTCGAGGCACACACATTTGGACAGAGCAGAATGAGGGAAAAAAAAGATGTAGTCAATATCTCTGGCATGAGTAGATGAAGAAGAAAAAAAATTAAAGATGATGCTGACAAAGTCTTCCCCTTCATTGTACAGAGTGGAAACTTGGAGTTGTCCTCACTAATACAGTTGTGTAGTATTTGGACAATTTGAAGATGTTATTGTGGAAGATCACTAAAATTTAATGGGACATTTCTTGATGATATTTAGCTTGACTTCTGCCTCCTGGTTTGTCTGAGGTTGTTGCTTTTTTTGGTCAGAAAGTGCCAATTTCCCTCAAAGCACGCTGTAACTCAGAAGCAGAAGACCTGCTCCTGAATTGCCACCCATGCAAAAAAAAAAAAAAAAGCTTGCCCCAAAGGACCAAAATCCCACAGCACATTTAATTTCCTGCATTAAAAAAAAAAAAAGCTGTGGTCCTTCATTTGAGATCTGTGTCTCCCATGATGTCTGGGCTGAGGCCTCAGGCGACTGAAGGATGTTGTGTATCGAGCTAAAAGAACCCACCCCAGCCCGCAACCACCCTTCCCACAGCCACGGCTTTGTGCAAAATGACAGAGAGGGTAAAACGGCGAATGCGAAATCTCCTGAGTGAAAAGGAATTAGTAAAACCCCATATTCATGAAATATTGAGAGCTAATTATATGTGCATCGGAAACCTCTGGGGGAAGGGAGATGGAGGCCTTTCATTAGACGGTAACTGGAACTTTTTCATCATTTGTCTAGCTCAGGAATGTAAGGCTGCTGTCTGGAGAGGGATGTGGGATTTGGCTGCAGGGCTGGGTGTGCAGGTGAAGTGCCACGCTAGTGAGTATTTCTATTGTACTCTGGCACATCTTGGAAAAGGGTCTTAGCTGGAGCAGGTCGGTGGGGCTGGGTGCTCCAACATCTCAGTGCTACCACACGACCTCTTCAGATGCATTGTGAGGAACCGTTCCCCAAAAATATTTTCATCTTCCTCTCACACAGCTCCCAATCCGAAGTTCTATCCCTCACCTGAAATCTGGTCACAGTTTCTCTTAGAGGGTGGAAACCCCAGTCTACACCAGGCTGTGTCCAGAAAGTTCAATTTCTTTGCTTTTGACTTGCTCTCTGCTTTTGCAACCGAAACGAATGGCTGGTTCTTGCCACTGCACCATCGACCAAATTCGAGAGCAAGATCAAACCCAGTGGAGACGAGGGCAGGTTTTTGTGGTGGAGCCAGAGAGAGGCTCGCAAAGGCAATCTGCCCGCTGCGCGGCCGGCAGTGCGGGCACGGGAGTGGGGAATGAAAGTGGGGAAATTTCTCTCTCGAAGTTTTGCGGCGACTTTAGCCACATGGATGCTCGGGGAAACCCATCCCAGATCTCTGCCTTCTGCCCCCGTCTCCCTGCTGCCAGACCCCCTGGCAGCACCCGCGGCCCTTCTCCTGCGGCTGAATTTATTTTCCCCTCGCGATCTGACGATCTCGGCCGTGTCTCATGCAGGGCAGCAGTCTCCCTCCAGGTTGTGCCGGGACAAGCCGGCAGCGGCTCCTCCACAAGCCGCTGCTGCTCCGGGCCGTGCCCGGCTGAGCCCGGCCGCACCCGCGGAGCCCCCGCACCCGCGGAGCCGCTCGCGGCGAGCCCCGGTCCTCGGCACACAAATCAGCATTAAACCCATTCCCCCCTCTGATCCCCGGTGCCACCATCTATTACTCCCCCAGTGCGTTTTCTATCACCTTTTGCTAAAATTACACAGCCGGAAACTTAATTTACCCCGAGCTTTAAAGACAAATAAACCCCGCAGGCCGGTGGCCCAGCGATATGCCTGTTTACTCGCGCGATCCGTAGATTATTATGAATTGTTGTGATTTTCAAGCTGCTGGTGGTTTAAATACCTTCTCGGCTACTCTTCCCGGCTGGGGAAAAAAAAAAATAATCCACCCACTCTTCCCATGCAAGGGCTAAGGAGCAGGAGACCATCTCACTTGCGCTGGGCTTTATTTACTTTTGCTATTATTGTTATTATTATTATTATTGAAATTTGGAGCGAGCGAGATTTTCAATTGCTGAAATAATTGCTTGGGAGAAAGGTTGCTTAATCTGTTCATACATTATTGACTCGGGCTCCAATATTTGGCTTGCTGCTTTTTATCGCAAGAAGATCACGTACGAGAGTCTTTTGCATAACAATTTTTAAAGAGGACACATCCTTATATCAAAAGTGAACGTGACTTGAATTTTGCCGGCGTTTGTCCCTAAAATGACCCAATTCCGGTTACTGCCACTGGGCAGCAGTAACATTGCATCATTTCTCCAGGCAATAGACTTATTTTGCTTTACTCTCTGCCCCTTTCCCTGTCCCTCCACCCCCCAGCCAACACGTACTTTCAAAGCTGATTATTTTGTCTTGCCGCATTTTAGCGCTACACACACTGTTTTCTCTGCCTGGGAACGGATGAGCAGAGAGAAGCAAGCCCAGCTCGTAGGAGCCACACGGGTAACTAGAGCCCAAAGTTCCCAAGCAAGGCAGAAATAGTGCCTTCAACGAAATTTTGCTGTGAGCCGGAGCAGAGAGAGCCCAGCGCCGGTGTCAGCGCCTGCAACCACCTCCTTGAACATCATTTCCCCGAAAAGGATCAAAAGAACCCCCCTCTCCTGTGTTTTTTCCAATCGAAATGGTGCTGCTTCCCAGCCGCACTGGTCAAGTTAGTTCCGGAACAAAGGATGACAAAAACACAAAGGATTCTCTTCCCCCCCACACCTCCCCTTTCTCCCCTTCTCAACTTCCCCGGTGCCTGCACACCGGCCCGGGGCAGGCCGGGACCCTCCCACCCGGGGTCGCCTCCCGGGTCCGGGCCCGTCTCGCAGCCACGGCCCGTCCGTGGGGGTGGGAAGTGACAGAGGGGGGAGAGAAATATTGAGGAGAGGGGCATGGGGCTGGGTTCCTCTCCATAACACTGACAGGGAGAGAGCCCTGAGCTGCCTGCCGACCGGAAGGGGAGAATTGGTGACATTCACGTCCCCCGATACCAGTGCTGTTGTTTGGATCTCGGGAGAAAGAACCCAAAGAACACCAGATCTTTGCAGGAGAGCCTCAGCCATCCCTGCAGGCGGGCGCTTGGGGAGGGATGTACACCTGAGAGCAGAGGAGAGGATCCCGTGAGGGACCATTCATCCACGCCAGGAGTTGAGCAAACTTTCCACGGCTGAGGACCCTTTGCTCCGGGGCAGGGGACGGACGCGGGGATGGCAGGAGGAGCCCCTCGAGGCGGCCCTCGGGCAGAAGGAGAACCCGGGGAATGGTGATAGAGGGAGGTCGTGCCCGTGTTCAACCTCTGAGCCAACAGCTCCAGCCATTTGCACACGCGTGTGCGAGGCAATATTCCCCCATACGCCCGCTGCACCCACGTTGAGCTGCACAAATGCACCCGCAAACCCTCGCAGGCAAATACACATGCAGGAGGGCTGAGAGACACGGCGGGGCTGCTTGGAGCTGGACACAGACAGCCCTTGCCCCTACAGCCATGGCAGGGCAGCGGGTAGGAGGCGTGGGCGCCAGTCCCGCATGTGCCCCATTGTCACCCAAATATCCCGAATTCGGTGAAGGGAAAAGCTTTACTACCACGAAGAGGCAGCCCTGCACCCACTAGAGCTGGGAAAATCTCGGGGGTGTCGTTCCCCAGGGGCACCCTGAGCGGGCAGGGAGCCCCCCCTTACCCGGGTGAGGACACCCCCGCCAGAGCCCCGCGGAGCCGCCCCGGCCCCGCCGCCTCCCGCAGGGTCGGGCGGCGAAAGTTTTCCCGTGTCTTCCCCGGGCTCCACGGCTCCCGGAGCCGAGAGGGAAGCAGGGCGAGATATAGGTGGGAAGAGCTGGAGGAAATTGAAAACATATTTTAAAATGTAAACGGGTCCGAGCCAGCCCGACCGGGTGTGCCGGTGACGAAGAGCACGGCGAGACCGGGATCGGTTCGGCAGCACCCCAAACCCTCCACGGAACTTTCAGAACTATCGGTAACATCTTTAGCGAAGGGACAGGAGTATCTGTCCCGAAGTGGAGCAAAACAGCACTCAGAAACATCCACTGTAACTTAAACCAGATTGTCAGGGAGCGGCCGGGGCCGGAGGCAGCCGCCGGAGCTGCTCGCCGGGCGGGAGGATGCCGCTGCCCTCCTCGGATCCTCCCCGGGCCGGTGAGCGAGGAACATCTCCGGGAGCTGGGACAGTTTAAGACAGCCGATCCAGGTGACTGGTGCTGCTCGCAGCGAGGTAGGGTGGGCTGCAGATGTGGGTGGGAGGCGGGAGGGGGCTTGGGAAGCAAATGGGAAAGGGTTTGCAGCCAGGCCGCTGGAAAGCAACGAGTTCTTTTCTTTTCTTTTCTTTTCTTTTCTTTTCTTTTCTTTTCTCTTTTCTTTTCTTTTCTTTTCTTTTCTCTTTTCTTTTCTTTTTTCTTTTCTTTTCTTTTTTTTTCTTTTCTTTTCTTTTCTTTCTTCTTTTCTTCTTTTCTTCTTTTCTTTTCTCTCTTTTTCTCTTTTTTTCCTTCTCTTTCCCTCTCTTTCCTTCTCTTTCCTTCTCTTTCCTTT